>ML779769.1:284745-295623 GCA_009831015.1 Picea engelmannii | reverse complement strand
TTAATCTTGCAGTTTACTTTGACTTATATTTGAACATATTGATTTTGGATATTTGTGTTACTAACCTTGTATCATTATTGCAATGCTTATTAGGTTGGGTTATGTATTAGTCATGGTTTACATCCACACCTTTGTGTTTTGATGATAATTTGTCTTGAGAGTTTTATCTGGAAAGTATGTCATTCTTGAAAGTTTGGATTATAGCGTAAGGGTTTGAACTTCTTTCTGGGTGGGTGTGTTTATTGAAAAACTTGAATACTAATGAATTTCAACGTAACTTAATTCGATACAATCAAAAGTCAATATTTATGTTACATGTGAACCTTTGAAGCCCTAGCGTGCTCTGTGTTTTTCCCTCTCTGAGCACACGGGTGCGACCTCTGGAGGGGGGCCGCAGCCTCATGACAAACTGGTACAAATTCTTCTACCTATTTTGGGTCATCGATCTGGAAAGGTCTTCGCTCAGCTCTAATCTCCATCGTTGATTTCTTTAAACATAAATACAAATTCTTTGGCATAATACCACGAGGAACCGTGAACTGGAACCCTAGTATCACTTTATTTACTCTATACGTGGGACCGAATCGGAGCTCTAATCGATCTCGACTGATTCGTTCTCATTCACAGTGGATATGCAACTAGTTAGATCTGCAAAGGGTTATTCCTTATGCAATTAAACAAACCCCATCTAAAAATAGTTTGCACAATGACAATTTACAAATAGGAATTAATCACATGCACAAAACAAAACACAGAGGCACACAATCTGAAATTTTATATTCAATCCGAAAGGAATGACATCATTACAGCAATGTAGTTCTATTCCTTTTGGATCTCTCATACCTCTGTACACTCACAATCTCACACAATCACGAATTCCTATCTCACCACACTCAATTTCTCTAATACATAACAAAATCAATAATTCACCCAACTCTCGAATCTTCTTTAAAACTAACTAAATCTTCTCCAAAAATATCTAACAATTTCATAAATTAACTATTTGTTCTACTTCATAGGAAACTAATTGACACATAATCAAACCAACGGATCATATGATATCTTCTAGAGATATCCAACTAACTATTACAAATAAGGAAACCGACTTCCTTTAGTAAATGTTTGTGACCTCAAGGTCAATCTCGAAATTGTTGGTTTGATGCTCTTACATCACAACCCACTCCAAATGAAGATGCTTTATGCTTCGAAGCTATTTTTTCTTATTAGGGAAAGACTTCAAATCCTAGTGGTGGGCCATGTTTGTGAAAATATTGGAGAAAATCCAAGAAGTAAAACTTCTTCCTATAGCTTCAAGGCGCAAATCCCTGGCCTTTACAAAAATAGGCCTCATCGACTAGTTCACCACTATTTAGCCCTCTCCCAAGACAATGGAAACTTGGCTACAAAAGAATTGGAAAACTCTTATCAAAGGAAAACTACACCATTTTTTCTATGCTTGAGGGTTTTATGGTTTTCTCTTCAAGATTGTCGAAGAAGGGTACCTCATCTTCTCTAGTGGGCCATATTTTTTTAGGTTCCATAGGAATGTACCTAAACAGATGGAATCTTGATTTCAACCTTAAAAATGTTGCCCCTTCAACAATTCATATTCGAGTGCACTTGCCTCATCTCCCATTACACTATTAGTGGAATGATGTTCTTTGAAGTGTTGGTAATACTCTAGGTTACTACATCCGATATGGGAAAACACAAAGAAAACATGTACGCATGTGCCCAAATATATCTTGAGGTGGATCCAGATAAAGTCTTGCCTGAAGCTATCCTGATCACTCTTGATAACTAGTAGCATGTGCAACCTTTGCATTATGATCAACTTCCATTCAAATGTAATTCTTTTCATGAGTGTGGAAACTTCACCAAATATTACAAAAAGGAGATACCCTAACAAGAACAACCTCAAGCAAAGGAGGAACAATGGAAAACTATTAATCGGAATGTAGGATCCAATGTTAACTTAGGAGCTTGATACCAACCTATTGTGAACAAGGCCTCGATTCCATGTAGAGGTAAAAACTATTGGGGACAAAATTACTCTAAGGGCTCCTCCTCTTTCATCTGACCATAGAAACCCTAAATGCCAATCAGGAGAGGAGGCGGAAATCAATTGCAAACCAATATGTTTGAAGTCTTGTCATAGGAAGAATTAAATACATCCAATGAAGATCAAGTTAGAAAATATTGGATTTGAATCCTCCACAAAGAGAGCCTCCTTTAGTCCAAAAAGATAGGTACTCTACTCCTAGATAAGAAGATATGCCCAATATGTCTCAAAAAACTGAAGTGGAAGCTTTGAATAAGGAGTCGCCGTCAGATCAAGAAAAGCAGGACCCACCTGCAATAGAAGCAGAATTGGCCCCATTAGGGCTAGAAGAGATGGAATTTTTTGCTAATGCATAGATCACCTTCCTCGATCTCAAAGAAAAAGTTTTGAACCCTTTAGTATCAAAAGAAGAAGAGAGGGGAGAAGGAGATTTCGAAGAAAATCTCCCTCAAAGGACGATCAAGAAATCAACCAAAATTAAAAGCGAAGAAGAAGCAAATGGGGATATAATGATGGGATATCAGTCTAAAATCGATAAATCAATAGGAGGAATTCGGAATCCCATGAGAACCCTTGGAAATAGCGCGCACCTTAGTGAGGCAGTAGTGAAAAACACCCGCATAAATAATGATTGTAGCCTCCTAGAAGTGTAGAGGGTTAAGTAGCATAAATAAAGAATCAGCACTTAAAGATCTAATTAAAATTGAGAAGACTTCTATCATCTTGCTCTAGAAGACCAAAATGTATTATCTAGATGCTATTTGAATTGGAGAGCAATAATGGAGACATTGTGAAGGGATAGCAACAGACTGAAGAGGAGCATCAGGGGGGTTGTGTACCCTTTGGAATAATTAGGTTATGAGTTTGGAATTCACTTTCCAAACTCAAAATCAGATCCTCACAAGATTTATGAACATCCAAATAGGTAAGACTTTTAATATATTTAACCTATGTATGCCCATCAATTACATCAAAAAAGATAGTTGTTGGAGATCGTTTTTAGCCTTGAAAGATTCAGGATTTGTAGCTAATAGTGTTATAGCAAGAGATTTCAATGTATTTTTGTACAATAATGAGAAGAGAGTTGGAAATATAGTTAGCGATCCTTTTAGGAGAAGCTGGAGGAGACAATTGAATAGCGGGATCTCATAGATGATATACCAATCAAACGGAAATACACATGGACAAATAGGAGAACTGGTCTTGGGCATTAGTGGCCAAATTAGATAGGTTATTGGTTCAAAGTGATCTTCTGTTGCAGTTTTTTGGATCAAATCTAGGATCCTCCCTTCAATTGTCTCATATCACAAACCCATCACTCTTCATTTTGAGGATTCACTGGATAATGGACCTTTTCCCTTTCCTTCCAATCCACTTTGGATCAACTCACAAGAAGTGATAGATCGTGTTCATTTAGCCTGTCGTAGTTGGATTCTTGGCACTCATGTCTTTATCTGGGAGAAAAAATTAAAACTAGTAAAGAAAACTCTCAAAGACTGGGTCAAGACCTCTTACATTTCACCGTCAGTTGACAAAGAAAGGATCAAGCTACAACTAGAATATATCCAACTCAAACTCATATCTAAGGATGTCACAGTTCACCTGCAAGAAGAAGAGACAACCTTCCAAAAAAAAGCTCCAAACTGAGATTCAACTTGAAGAAGAGCATTGGAGGCTTAAGTCCACAAGCTTGTGGCTTAAGGTAGGAGTTCGAAATACAAGATTATTTCACAAGCAATCCAAATCCAGTACTATTAGGAACAATGTGAAGGAGATCACAAGACACGATGGTTCCAAAATGTTTGATTTTGAGGGGCTAAAAGCTGCAGCCAAATCCCTTTTCACGTAGCAGTTTAAGGTGGCACCTGAGAACATGAAGGTAATGTTAGAAAATATTCCAATAGTGGTTACTGGTGAGGATAACAATGATCTTATGAAGCCAATTAAGGAGGTAGAGACTCAAAATGCCATTTGGATCTTAGAGTCGGATAAGGCCCTGGGGCTTGATTATTTCTATATCCCCTTCTATAGATTGTTTTGAGATCTTATTAAATATGATCTAAAAAGGATGCTATAGTACATCCATCGATCATGCAAAATTGGTGGAAGCACAACTCTTTTTTCTTATATTTAATCCCAAAATAAGTGAACTCCTCATTTCCCTTTGTAACTCCTCCTATAAAATTATGGCCAAGATAATAACGACGGGGATGAAAAAAATAATGCTTAAACTGATTTCTGAAAACCAAGGGGGGTTTATGCAAGATAGACAGATCATTAACAACATTGTTCTTGTGCAAGAAGCTATCCATTCCAAATTAGAGAACAAGGAGAATGGCATGATTATCAAGTTAGATATTGAAAATGCTACCATGTGAGACACATTTTCCTCTTTAAGGTTATGGCAAAGTTTGGATTCGGTTCTTCCTTTATTCCAATGGATTTCTTCTTGTATTAGTGCCCCTTGGATCACTCCAATCATCAATGGAAGACCCACATATTTTTTCCAAAGGATAGAGGGATAAGGCAAGGTTGTCCTTTGTCTCCTCTCATCTACATCATTATCGTTGATTCTTTAAGTAGGAAGCTTGAAGCAGAGTGCATCAATGGAAATCTCCTAGGAATCAAGATTGCTCAAGGTGCAAAGAGTCTCAATCACTCATAGTTTGTGGATGACACTCTTGTATTAGGAGGTGCCTCCATTATTATCATTACCATATTCAATCAGATCTAGGACTCTTTTCTTCTTGATTCTAGAGGGGCAGTAAATCACTAGCATTGCCAAATTTTTGGATGGAATACTAATAAATAGGTAATGCATATCATTTCTAGAGCTTTACAATTTCCTTTATTTGAAAATTGGTCTTCTTTCAAGTACTTAGGGATTTATATAGCCCTAAAAATTCCCTCCTCTCAATCCTAGTTGATAGTAATTGACAAAATCAAATCAAATCTTGGTAAATGGGATCTGAGTGGTTGAATCTAGTGTGCGAAGTAGTCTTGATTAAATCTGTGCTAACAACTCTCTCCATATATCAGTACTCAGTCATGCTTGCTCCTATCGGTGTTATGAAACAAATCAGCCTCAACATCGGGAAGTTTCTTTGGCAAGGAGACAAATCCAATACAAAAAAGTATCACCTTATAAATGGGAAGACAATTAGAACCCCAAAGGATAGGGGTGGATTGGGAATTAAAGACCCAACCCATGATGATTTTAACAATGGGAGCCAGACTATTATCTAGAATTATTACAGGCATATTAGAATGGTGGAAGATGACGCAGACCCCCCCCTGTCTCAGTGGGTTCTGCATGACCTCCCGGTCTAAGGATCGTTCAAATTCCTCTTCTAAACCGAAGCGACTCTTTTGATTCCCTGTTGGAATATTCAATCTTTAATCCACAAGTCCTTCGTGAAATTTCCACCTACACACGGCCTCAGCATGACCGCGACCTTTTCCCGAAATGGAAATTTTGGGTTTTGGGACTCCCTGTGTGCTCATGTCGAGAGTCCTTGATTCTTCGATCTCCCGATCTCTGAAATGCCGATTTGCCGAAACGGCTTTACTCATGGTTAGCCCCTTGGGCTATACCCTTAGTCCATATGACCTCCCCTCATATGACCACATCCTTCTTCGGGGTTCATCGATGCAAAGTGCCCGGTGTTCTGCCCTCAAGAGTCCCGAAAAACCGATTTCCGAAATACCAAAACACTTTGTTTCCCGACCTTCTCCTCCTTTCGCGATTTCGGGTTTTCCGACGTCGAAATGCTTGGCTTTCTTGGTCTTCAGGATTCCCGAAATGCTGAATCCTGGTATCCTGAAATACAGCTCCCTGACTTCTTCACATTTCGCGTTTTCGGAGTTTCAATCCCTGAAAACCTTTGAACCCTTGTCTTCGGAACTCCCGAAGTTTCGAACTCCGATACGCCGAAATGACGCCTCCCGCAAATCCTTTCAGACTTTCGCATTTCAGGCTTTCCCGATGCACTAAGCCTTCGCTGACCTCTGATACTTCCGGTACCCGAAGTATTGAAGTACCCTCATGCTGCCACGTGTCCTCTCCCTGGACGCTTCCGATCCTCTTTCGAATTTCGGGACTCCACGATCCCTATGGCACAATTCCTCTGTCTTCCCGAATCCCCGGTGCCCGAAAACCCGGTGGACTCCCCGATCTCCGCCACGTGTCCTCCTACAAAGGGACAGTCCAGATCGTTTTCGGGACTTCACGTTAACGAAGTCGAAAGACTCCCCTTTGTGTTTCCCGGTGTCTGAATCCCTGAAATGGGTGATCTCGCAACATGTGTCCTCCTCTAAACAGACGGCTCAGATCTCTTCGCTTATTTCAGGACTATCGTTATGGAGTGTCCCGACCTTTCGTCATCAGGACCTCCGAAATCCTGATACGTTCACTACTTCGGTACTTTTCTCCTCTGCTCACAAGGGTGTAAACCTCGTGTTTCTTCTGACAGATCTGACGGCTATCGGTTGCCTGAGTGAGATCTGACGGCTCAGATCTATTCCCTTCCTATGCGTTCTCCTGCTGTTATCTGGACATGGGAATTCAACGGTCCAGATCTTCCCTTCGGCCCAATCCGACGGCAGTTGTGCTCTCCCAGTTAAGCATGCGCTTTCTTCCGATCCTTAGAAGATTTTCCAAGAGCCAAGGGCTTCGACCTTTGATTCTTTCCTTCTCTGCAAGTTCTTCCACAGTCGATCTCACCTGCGTATTCGAAGACGCTGTCCCTCCTGAGCTTTTGGGACTCTAAACTCTCCAAAGAGATCTCCCTTTCGGCCTCTGAAACCTCTTGTGGCCTCTATGCGCAAAAGCACTCTCCCTCCTGAGCTTGGTCTTCTCTGAAACCTTAAAAGGTTTCCACGACTCCTGCAAACCTTGCAGAGTATCTGCGCGCTAACTCGGTGCTATCTCTTTTGAGCTTCTTTGTTATTCAGATCTCTAAGGAATTTATCCTTTTTCCTTCTCCCTCAGATGGAGAATCTGATGCCCTCTTGGCACTCTCTTACTCAAGCAACTTCTTGTTGAGTCTGCAGGGTGTTCAGCAACCCTGTGAAGATCCTTCCTTGGACTCTTCTTTTGTTCCAGAATTCAAAGAGTTCTCTCTGTGCGCTCTGGCACCTACTCAATGCCCTCCTGGCAGAGTGTCCAGAATCTTCAGTGATTCTGTTTCTCTATGAACTCATAGCAGAGTTCCTCCTCAGCACTCTGTGCCTGTGCTCAATGCCCTCCTGGCAGAGCTCTATAGAACGCTCAGTAGTTCTACCTTCCTCCTGAACTCAGCAGAGTTCCTATGTGCAATTTATGCACCTGCTCAATGCCCTCTTGGCAGAGTTCTACAGAACTCCTTAGCGATTCTATCTTCTACCATGTTCTCCTCTACACAGCCCTACCTCCAAGGTGTTCACTAACCTCAAGGTTTCTTCCCAGATTCAATGATTTCAGTTGGTGTGCCCTCCTAGCACGTCCTTGTCCAAATTCTGCAGAATTGGAAGTGCACTCTATGCACCGGCTATCAGAACCCGCAGAGTTCTGTCACGCCCTCTTGACATGAAGCCTCAAAGAACTCCAAGACCTAAAATCAAACAACTCCTCGGATAGCAGAACCTATCTGTCCCTGCAAATGCACATCTACAGCATACATTCACAGCATATAAAGAAAACATGAAAGCATTCACACAACACAGATAATATATGCAGGAAAAACTGCTCTGGTTTGTATTAATAAAAATGCCTCCCTTTACAAGGTGTTCCTGAGCTCAGACTTTTTTAGTGTCTCTGCTCCTTCTCTCTCTTTTCTTAACACTTTCCCAAAAAAAGATCTCAGATCTCTTACATGAGGGGGCTCTTTGAGCTCTTCCCTCCGTCCTCACCTACCTATCAATCTACATTGAATTACCAATAAATGGTTGTCTAGTCCGAATCGGAGCTAGATTGCAGCGTTACAACCATTAAAGGCTATCTACAACTATGTCTGCGCAAAGGCGCGACTTCATGGCTCAACGGCCTTACATGCATTTAATTACATTTACATTCAAATTTTAAAATGTGAGAGGGTTGGCGCCTTTTCTCCTCATTGAATGCGTGCGCTGATGTGGGCTGGTTGGTTGGCACATGGCTGGCGTGGAGATATGCTCCTGCATCAAAAGAGAATCTTGTGGAAAAAGTACTTCAAGGGAGTAAGAAACAAGTGTATAGAGAACCCAATGGAACTCCAAAAAGGTTTGCATATTATGAAAGAAGTGGTTCCTTTAGTCAGAGACAATATCACATTGATACCAAGGAGTGGAAAGGAGATCATGATATGAAATGATAGCATTCTTGGGAAGGAATCACTTATTACCAAGAATGTATTGGCACCCCTTAAAGCATGGATGGACTCTGTCAATTTGAGAATGTTGTTTGACATTTTAGTTTGGAATGAAAACTCTAAGAACTGGATGAGATGGGATTTCAGAACACCTCCAAAGCCTTTTTGACCTTTGATCTCTAATCTATCACATGCTCTCATAGGCTACACTCCATGGAACCTGGGAGTTAAGTATTGTAGGGGATGGGGAGAATCCACCTACCAAGTCAAAGACGGTTATACCTCACTGCTAGACTCTTTTCCTTTACCATAACACACACCTATATGGAAACATGTTTGGAACAACGATGGACTCATCAAAGTCAATACCTTTTTTCTAAATAATGATCCATGGAAAGATTTTAATTGTGGAGAACCTGAAGGAAAAAGGGATTCACACGCCTATTTGGAAACATGTTCGGAACAACGATGGACTCGCCAAAGTCGATACCTTTTTCTAAATAATGATCCTTGGAAAGATTCTAATTGTGGAGAACCTGAAGGAAAAAGGGATTCAGGGACCCTCTTGATGTGAAATGTGTGCATCAGCAGAAGAAACAATTCAGCATTTGTCTTTTGACTGCAACATTACAAAACAAGTTTAGCTTTATATGTTCACGTTTTGGAGTAGAAACTACCACGGATCCTTTAAAAATAAGAACACATTTAATAGAGTGTGAATTGTGCTTCCAAAATTTATTTACTGGAAGCTTTGGTTGGCGAGAAATAAGGTGAATTTTAACAATGTTATGGACAAACCAATAGCTATAGTGGCCAAAGCCAAAGCTTTTATGTCAAAACATCTACAAACCAAAATAAAAAAATGAGCGAGCATTAGTTAGCGTTGAAGAGATTTGGTTAAATTAGTTTTATATGTGCAATGGAACGTATTATCCCACTTTTGTTTCATCTACCTTAATAAACAGGGAAGCGAAAATTATCTTGCTTAAGGGAAAATTCGTAATCAGTGTTTTCATAGTTGCACACTCGGAATTGAATTATGTCAATTGCCTTGAGTCCAAGTGCCCCCAAAAACATCTAGGTAGACCCTTGCAGCATTTACAAAGGTTGTAGTCTAAGTTTTTTGACAATTTATTTTGGGGATATTTGCCTGAAATTTGGCAGGAAATTGTTAGATTGAAATTCGGCAGGAAATTGTTAGACCTGTAGATTTGAGTGATTATTTTTATGTAATTCTAGTGCTCTATCGGTTTTTCAGCATACTGAATCCATTTTTGTTTTCAGAAATGAATTTTAAACAACAAAAAATAGTGATTTCGCACAGATTTATGTCACCAGATTCTGACAAAATAAACAATTTCGTAGAACAGTTCGACAACACCTTTAAAAACTCAACTTCGCAGATCACAAAAAAATAAATGCAAAGGGGCTTAGAAAGTAAAGTTTGGATTTCACACGGACCATTGCTTTACTAAAATCAAATTTTCTTTGTGGTTGTCTCATCCTTTTCATACATGTTTTGATCCCGATGCTCAACGTAATTGAGATCTTGATCCTTGAATTAGATTTTAAATCACAAAGGAGGCCTTCGAGTGGTTAGTCCACCTATAGGGAAACACATGGTAAAACTGTTGTTTGGCATGAAACTCATTTACATGACTCCCTGTGATGGTTATTCTTTGATTTTGTTACTTAATGTGCCATAATGTTGTGTTTTCGATCATGACTATGAAGATGGAGTAGAGGGAATAATAAAGAAAACATATAACAGTGAAATGGCAGAAATAATAAAAAAAACATATATGAAGGTGGGGTGGAGAAATAACTTAATATTATGTTTTAGATAATAACTCTGTGAATCATGTGATGACACTATACAAGTGGTATGATTATGACATTCATTGTTAAACACAGTCTGATATCACTGACATACACTTTAAATCCATAATCATCGTCGTTACCATTCGCATGCGGAAATGCCAACCTAAGCTCTTACTTACTTGTTAATTCACTTCTTGTTCTTTGTACAATCTCACGTAACTTAACGAATGGCTATATTCTTGGTTTATCTTTCATTATCACCTGTCAAAATGAACATGAATGCCTACACACATGATATGGTATCTCATTAAATATTGAAAACACATGAGCAATAAGTAAATTATAAATTATGATGAGCAATAAGTAAATTATAAATTATGAATACCTACACATGATATGGTATCTCATTAAATATTGAAAACACATATAAATCATGAATGCCTACACACATGGTATCTCATTAAATATTGAAAACACATGAGCCATAAGTAAATTATAAATCGTGAATGAACTAAGACATTTTCATGCATAAGCAAAGTTGTGTAAGTCGAATGCAAATGAGATGAAATGATGGTGAGCCACGCTATGCATGATAATCATCAATGGTCAAGTAAGAATGTATCCAATGCACTCAATTAAGCTCAAGGCATGATGCAAAACAAAATTTTG
>ML779769.1:253097-277349 GCA_009831015.1 Picea engelmannii | reverse complement strand
TATTGATTATAGGTGGCTTATCATGCAAGAGTGACAAGGTGGAGAGCTAGGGCTTTCACTCCACTCCATACTACAATACCTTCCTTCATTAGTGGTCATGATGATTAGCAATACCATAGAGAGGTTACACTCTATATGTGGTTCTATTGTTTTAGATTTGTGAGTTGGGCTCACAACCATAACCCATGTTCTTACTCTTAGACTCTACAACGCTGAAAAGGTGAGTGTAAGGGACAAAATTGACAATGAACCAAGTCATGAGGTGTTCAAAACCCACTTGGCAGTCCATAATTCTGAGTGAATTGGTCATGGTGTTGTTTAAAGTCCAATTGAAAGGTTGCAACATCTCGATCAAGGAAGTTTGGTTTGGAACTCCTTTGTGGTAGCAACGACTCACTGTGATTACAAGAGCAATTGTTGTGTTTTGTGCGAAGTGGTAGAGGTTAAAAGAGATGTTAAGCATTGTGTATGTAAGGTAGCAAAGGATCACAATTCAATGATAAACTTGACCCTTAAATAGATTTGATTGTAAGATAAGTGGGGTAAAAAATTAATAGTGGAGAATTTAGAAGAAGATCAATGCACTATGGAGACCACCACCCAACAATTAGCACTTAAAGAATTGGTCAAGTTGTTATCTAAAGTAGTCGAAATGTTGCAACATCTTGTTTTGGGGAGGTTTGGCTTGGAACTCCTCTATGGTAGCAATGGCTCATTGTGATTATAGGAGCAATTATCAAGTTCTATGTGATTTGGCAGAGGTCAAACGAGGTGTTAAGGCTCAGTTTTCAATGATGAACTCAACCCTTAAATAGAATCGATGGTAGGAGTGTGAACAGAAACTAACAATGGAGAATAGAGAACACAATTAGAGCGTTGTGGACACTGCCACCCAGTTGTTGGCGCCCAAAGAATTGGCGCAGGAATTCTTGACCTTCGTGCCGATTCAGATGAGGAAATATTTGACGTTGGATTTAAAATTAAGTTCTTTGATTTCTTTGGTGTTTCATCTTTGTCCACCTTCACCTTCTGCGAGAAGTGATTCAATCTCCCCCTCCAATTTCTACGTTTGTTGGGGAATGCTTGTAGACCAATTAGACATGGACATGTACTCTAAGGAGAACACTGAGGAGACATGGGTGGGCTTATTAATAGATGCCCTTCATAGGCCAGTGATCTAAATCATTTTTACATTGTTATGTTTTTATGTGTTGTGTTACTTACTATGTTTATCAATGTGGAATCCAAAGACAAGCTTAGGACTTTTTTGGCATAAAGACAATGCATTTTTGTTAGCAAGTTGCAACCATCTCCTTTTTATTTGTATTACAATGTTGTCTAAGATGATTGTTGTATGTTCTAATACAATTTTACTTATTATTCTTTAAAAAAAAACCGAGATTGTTGTATGTTCTAATACAGATTTACTTATTATTCTTTAAAAAAAAACTAGATTGTTGTATGTTCTAATACAAATTTACTTATTGTTCTTTTAAAAAAACTAATTCGCATGGGATTTTGTGGTATTATTTTGCTTACGTCTCTAATATGATTCCACAACATCGCATCATTAACATGTAATTCAAAAACCCCAAGGTGTAGATATACATTAAATTTAAGATGTGCAATGTAACCATGAGAATATGGTGGACTCACAAGTGAAAATATATTAAATAATAACATTGGTGAATAAAGATGGATATGTATTGGAAAATCATATTTATTATATTGATTTTGTATTACATTGATTAGACACCATGTACAATACTTATGAATTAATTATATTTAATGTATTATTTTGTATTTGTTAGAATATAAGGTTTATATGTTGTAATAAAATCAATANTGGCGCCCCATCAGGAGGCCTGCAAGCCTAGTCCGACCTTGCCTGATTATACCCCCGGCTGTATAGTGGAGGAAATTCCTTGGCCTGGGGATGACTCTTGCAGCTGCCAAGGCACTCAGGCGAACGTCGCAGGTTTGAAGGACACAGAGCCCATTGTGGAGCAGGAGGGAGCAGAGGCTAACGTGGAGCAGGCGAGGCACGAAGCGGGTTCTGAAGCGGCGGAGGACGTGAGTGGCAGCATGCATAGTTCGATCATCCGGGATGAGCACCTGGCTATGATGATAGACATTCGTGGGCACCTGGTGGACTTGGAATTCCGGGCTCTCCTCTTGGGTCAGCGCATGGATATGCTCTTTGACGCATTTTCCAATGCGCCTGCCAAAAGGAGATGTCCCCTCTGTGCACAAGCTTTCGCCATACCAGCATTCCAGCATGGATGACAGGTCACAAGGCTCTTAGGTTTCTTTACTTGTCAACTAGGTTTTTAGTTTTATGTGCATTTAGAACTCTGGACATCTGTTCTGGTTTCCTACGGGCAGAACAGATGTCACCTTGTTATTATGCTTTTATGTTATTGCCACTTGCCCTATACATATGCTGGTTTCCGACAATCGGCAGCATTTTGTGTGGCTACAGACCTACTCTTCTGTATACTTTGTTATTTTTGTCTATCTAATATAGCAGGATCCACTTTTTTACTCAAAAAAAAAAAAAAAAAAGATAAATTTTCTAATTATTATTAACTTTTAAGGTTTTGGACAAATATCACCTCTCAAGCTCTATATAAGAGATGAATCCTAATGCAATTTAAATTTTCTAATTATTATTAAGTTTTAAGGTTTTGGACAAATATCACCTCTCAAACTCTATATAAGAGATGAATCCTAGTGCAATTCACTAATTGTATTCACAAACTATACTATATTTTGTATTCTCTATATTGACTAAACTTCATATACACTATACTTGTATTAGATAATCATATTCATCATATTTATAATGGCTATTTATTATATATTAATTTTATTCGTATTCACAAACTATACTATATTTTGTATTCTCTAAATTATTTAAACTTATATTCACTAAACTTGTATTACATAATCATATTCATCATATTTACCATGGCTATTTATTATATATTAATTTTATTTTTTGTTTGTATAAATGAAATTATGTATTGAAAATATTAAATTTCTAATAAGAAAAATATCCATATTCCAACCTCATAAAACATACATGTAACATATTTAAACAATATTGAAAAAAACCTTTATATTATATTATCTATAAACGTTTTTCCTTTTTCACAAAGTGATAGCAAATAATGTTTTTTTCCAAATGGAATTTTTTAAATTCTGCTAAATTATTTAGCCAAAGTCTCCTGATAAGAGTTGATCTTGATGATAAGAGACTTTTAAGTGATTATGTGGGTGAAGATGAAAGCGTTAACATTCCCTTTTTAAAAAAATGCTTATAATTTTCAAAGATATTCTTTGATAATTGATGATGAGAAACGGCTTAAAGGTTTAGAAAAGAAATTTGAGCCGAAAAGAAGATTAGGGTTTTTACGAGTTGAACCAAAGAGATGATTAAGGTTTGTGCGAGTTATGTTATTGTAAACCATAATACATATATTTGCCAAGGAAAAGGGCCATCCAAAGGTATTCATCCCTGATTCAGCTCAAATTTGGGTGACCTTTGTTTAAGTTATTGTAAACCATAATACATATATTTGCAAGGAAAAGGGCCATCCCAAGGTATTCATCCCTGATTCAGCTCAAATTTGGGTGACCTTTGTTTAAGGGAGAAAAAGAATGAATACAAAATTTGGTCACTTAAGTAAAATGTGTTGAACTCTCACTATGTTGGTAGGTGTAGTTAATTAGAATTTTGATTCTTTGGGAGAACAAGGTAGTAAATTCTCTTCCTCCTCCCATCCATAACTTGTTAACTCCAATAAAGATAGTGAAAGCCTCTTTCCTTTTCTGAAGGGAATGTATGATTGCAGGGAACTTGCAAAATAAGGGAGTATATGAACCATAGTTGATTCGTGAAGTTGAAGGTCTCAATTGGATCAAAGTGCTAACGTCTTCTAGGTTTTGTAGGTGGTGATAAAAAGTCTTTGCAAATTAAGTAAAGGTAACTTGTTGGAATGTATGAGGTTGGAATGCCCTAATAGAAAGATGTGTTGATATTATGGTAGTTGTGAGAAGTATCAACCTCCATGTGTAACCTTTGACTAGATTAGAATGTTCTGGAAGCTAGAGAAACCCTAAACAGATGTGTAGAAACCCTAGAAGACAAGTCAGCGCAGTAAAAGAATTAATATTAAAATATTAGATTCTAAAAGGACAAGTCGGCCCAGACAAGTGACAAGAACCACTATAAATAAGAGATGATCTAGCTCATTTGTACACACTCACTTCACACACTCTCTCAATCAAGTCTAGCAAGTTTGGAGCTGCAGCTGCAAGGATGGAAGGTGGATCTTCTAGGATGGTTCTTGGTCTCTCTCTTTAGCGCCATCTAGCCTAAGATGTGCACCCTACCTTCTAGTATCTCTTGGTGGTGTTCTTGGTGATATTTCTTGGTGGTATTCTTGGAAAGTGCAACTGCAACTGCTACAACTACAACTAAGTATTGTTCTTGTTTTGTGGCTTTGGGACTTTATGTTTGGTGAGCTATCTTTGGAGAAACATGCACTCTCTTGGTTCTCTGTTGGTTATAGTGTTTTTTCTGGAATCATTCTATCTAGAAAAGGTTATTGTGCTCGGGGGTGGTTGGGTGACAATAGTGATATTGTCTATGGTAAAACGAGCACATCGAATATTTTATCAGATGATGGGCCCACACCACCTTCAGGATAGTCTAACCATTGGACGGTAGCGTGGTAGTTCTTTGTTAAGCTCGTTGTGGCACCAGTTGCAGCTGCAGGTACGGTTTCTGATTGTTCAATTGTAGCAAACCCTAAACCTAACTTTTTGGACACTTCAAGTGGGATGTTAGGCATAATTCTTGGACATTCTGATGCGCCTTAGCCTAGCACACCTCTTGGTACCTTCAACTAGCAAAAACGTCAAGGTTGAATTTTTTGGTCAAAGTCAAAGGTTGACTTTTGGTCAAATTTGATTTTGTGGTCAAAGTTGAAATTTCAAGGTTTCTAGCTTGTTCTAATCATTGAACTGTTTTTATTCAGTTTCTAACCTCTTCTTGTCAAGATCGTGTCTAGTATATGCTTTTCATGTTACATCATCCAGCAAAAGCATGATTGTGTTTTGCAAGGAATGTACAAGATACCTTGTCCATTCGATGATCTTGGATTCAGTACATTCAGAAGAACAAACAATTGAGACTCTAGGTTATAGGTTTGATTGATCAAATTGTTAAGATTTGCACATATCAAGTTTGATAGTTGATATAGTTGAGACAACAATCCTTGAAGGGTTCTATTACTGCTAGGCATACTTGGTTGTAAGTAAGTACTATTGATATAGATGCTCGTTTGCAAAATGAACTAACATCTCCTTTAGAAGATATTTCTTATTCCCGAGCATGTCACCTTGGTAATTCTATTATCCTTGTTACCATAGATATATTCTTATGAAAATGTTATTGGAAATACTTTTGCTCTTGTTGTTCTTGTTCCATGCAGGCTATAGACAATAGCTCTGAGAAGGAGCTACAATGACAGTTGAAAACATGGAGCAGATGACTCCATCAAGTGGTGAGGCAGGTGATCTCACCAAGTACCAATTCTAAAGGAAGCATGTAAAGCAAAAGAAGTTTTGGACACGTTCACTCAGATGTGTGTGGACCAATGTCAATCTCCTCACTGAGCGAGAGAGTATACCTCAAATGATTTCAAGACATTTTACCGAAAGGTTGGGATTAGGAGCTCACTACTCCCTACAATCCTCGGCAAAATGGTGTAGCAGAAAGAAAGAACCAATCCATTGAAGAATCTATCAAGGCAATAATGAATGACCGGAATCTATCCATGTTTCTATGGAAAGAAATAGCTATGACAATCGTATATGTTTAGAATAGAAGCCTTCATCATATATTGAAGAACATGACTCCAGAAGAAGTTTTCTCCGAAAAGAAGCCAAGTGTTGAACACTTGAGGATCTTTAGTTGTCAGTCAAGTAGAAAGAATGGAAGGAAGCTATGATGGAAGAATATCAATCATGAAAAAAAATGATGTATGGGAAATTGTACCTAGACCTGAAGGAAAGTCGATAGTAACTTCAAAATGGGTTTACAAGATAAAGCATGCAGTAGATGGGAGTATCGATAGATACAAGGCGAGATTTGTGGCTAGAGGGTTCTCCCAACAGGAGGGAGAAGACTATGATGAGACGTTTTCTCTAGTTACCAGATATACCTCTATTTAGAGCCATCATATCTCTTGCAACATCCATGGGTTGGAGTTTACATCAGATGGATGTAAAGACCGCTTTTCTCAATGGAGTAATTGAGGAAGAAGTATACATAGAGAAACCACAAAGCTTTGAGGTACACCCGAGAGATACCCATGTATGCAGATTAAAGAAGGCCTTTTGTGGACTCAAGCAAGCTCCAAGAGATCGGTATGCACAAATTGACAGTTACTTGACGAGACTTGGATTTTCCAAGAGCTATGTTGATTCAAACCTTTATTACAAGGTTGTGAATGATGCACCTGTGATCCTACTACTATATGTTGATGATTTGTTTCTAACAGGTGCAGAGCCTCTCATTATTCAGTGTAAAAAGGAGCTAGCCTATGAATTCGATATGAAGGATCTTGGTCTCATGCATTATCATTTGGGACTAGAAGTATGGCAAAAGCGTGGTGAAATCTTCCTAGGGCAAGGGAAGTATGTTGTAAAGATCCTTCAAAAGTTTGGAATGATGGATTGCAAATCCATGGCAACTCCCATGGTGATAGATATGAGGAAGTTGAGACTCTGATTCTAATCCAATAGACTCGTCCCTGTACCGGCAATTGATTGGCTCATTGATGTATTTGGTGAATACCCAGCCGGACATTTGCTTTGTTGTGAACACGTTGAGCCAGTTCCACGTGGAACCTAGACATGAGCATTGGATAGTTGCAAAGCATATTTTGAGATATCTTTGTGGAACGCTAAACTATGGTTTGAGATATGCCTCAAACAGTGATGTATAGCTGCATGGATTTACTGATTCAAATTGGGCARRAAGTGCAGATGACAAAAAGAGTACTCCTGGTATATGTTTTAGTTTGGGATCTGYTATGATATCATGGGCTAGCAAGAAACAGAAGTTTGTTGCACTCAACACTGCAAAAGAAGAGTATATTGCAGATTGTGATGTTTGTACGGAAGCAGTATGGCTTCGTAAGCTGGTTTCTGGACTATTTGATCAGGTGTTGGATTCGATTGTGATACATTGTGATAATCAAAGTTGTGTGAAGCTTTCAAAGAACCCGATGTTCCATAAGAGGTCGAAGCACATTGATATCAAGTACTACTTTCTCCATGATAAAATCCAGAGGGGAGAAGTGATTCTCTAGTATATCTCCATTGATGAGCAGACAACTGATATTTTGACAAAGCCTCTGTCCAAGATAAAGTTTGCATACTTAAGGGACAAGTTRGGACTTGTGGAGATTGCTCCCTTGGTTAATGACTTCCTCGGATGGGAGGGAGTGTTGATATGTGGCATCATGGACTATCAGTGAGTTGCAGATCTGTATCATGTTGGTACAGCTTAGAGATGGTCATACAGCTTAGAGATGATGCTAGTTATGATCATGCTAGTACATCTTAGAGATGGTCATACAGCTTAGAGATGATGCTAGTTATGATCATGCTAGTACAGCTTAGATATGATACAGATGGTTGGAGTTGTGGATGATACAGTAGCCTAAGGTGCATCGTGCTAGTACAGCTTAGAGGTGGACATACAACTTAGATATGATGTATTGACATCATGCTAGTACAGCTTAGAGAGGATGCTTATGAGTCACATCATGCTAGATATGGCCATGCTAGTACAGCTTAGAGATGGACATACAACTTAGATATGATGTATTGACATCATGCTAGATATGTTCATGCTAGTACAGCTTAGAGATGACCATACAGCATAGAGGTGATGCAGATGGCTCGTGTCATGCTAGATATGATCATGTTAGTACAACTTAGATATGATGCATTGGCATAATGCTAGATATGCCCATACTAGTACAGCTTAGAGATGATCATACAGCTTAGAGGTGACACAGAAAGGCACTGATCTACATCATGTGAGTACAGCTTAGATATGACATATAGCTTAGATATTATGCACACTCATCATGCTAGTTATGTTCATGCTGGTACGGCTTAGAGGTGATGTAGATGATACTTCAGATCACACCAATACATCTTAGATATGATGCATTTGCATCGTGCTAGTACGACTTAGAGGTGATGCAGTTGATGACATTGTTGATGAAAGATGATATCAGATGATATGATTGTTGTAGAGACTGTATGTCTCTGGATAGTAGTTGTATGCTACTGTAGTGGATGTACTCCATTGGTAGTGACTGTGTGTCACTAGTTAGTAGTTGTGTGCTACTAGGAGTGGTTGTGTACCACTGGACAGTAGTTGTGTACTACTATGGATCAACAAAGTTGTTGTATATTGGATGGCATTGTAGTAATTGTGTACTACTACTGGATTGTCGTGGAGATTACCAGTAGTGTTGAAGGTGTTTCCTAGGCTAGTGTGTCAACCAATGGTGTTGGAGTGATTACCAGCTAGACGGATAGTGAGATGATGCAAAGGCATTGATCTACATCTTGTGAGTACAGCTTAGAGATGGTGCATTGACACCATGCTAGTATGACTTAGAGATGATTTAGATGGTACTCCACATCATGCCTGATATGATCGAGCTAGTGCAGCTTAAATATGATGTAGAGCATCATGCTAGTACAGCTTAGATATGATCATATAGCTTAGAGATGATACAGTGGAGAGGATGGTTCTTGGAGCCATTGAGGACATTCAACATATGTTGGGGCAGTCATTCTTCTAGGACGTATGTCCGAATTAGAAGAATGGTCCTTGTATCACTCTGTTGAGTGAGTGACTTATTCAGCATCGTGCCCGATTACTCAAATGGAGTATGGTCTCGAGAGATGAAGCAGTTGATGCCATAAAATGGTATTGATAGTGGTGATGTTGCTCGTGAGTTGATCTACATGATCATGAGATAGCATGTGTGGCTATGACGATGTTACTTGTTAATACTTCCCTAGCTAAGAGGGAGTGTTGATATTATGGTAGTCGTTGGAGGTATCAACCTCCATGTGTAACCTTTGACTAGATTAGAATGTTCTGGAAACTAGAGAAACCCTAAACAGATGTGTAGAAACCCTAGAAGACAAGTCGGCTCAGTAAAAGAATTAATATTAAAGTATTAGATTCTAAAAGGACAAGTCAGCCCAGACAAGTGACAAGAACCACTATAAATAAGAGATGATCTAGCTCATTTGTACACTCACTTCACACACTCTCTCAATTAAGTCTGGCGCAAGTATGGAGCTACAACTGCAAGGATGGAAGGTGGATCTTCTTGGATGGTTCTTGGTCTCTCTCTAGCGCCATCTAGCCTAAAATGTGTGCCCTACCTTCTAGTATCTCTTGGTGGTGTTCTTGGTGATATTTCTTGGTGGTATTCTTGGTAAGTGCAATTGCAACTGCAACTGTTGCCGCTGAGTATTGTTCTTGTTCTCTAGCTTTGGGACTTTCTGTTTGGTGAGCTATCTTTGGAGAAAGATGTGCTCTCTTGGTTATCAGTTGGTTCTAGTGCTGCTCCTGGAATCATTCTATCTAGAAAAGGTTATGGTGCTCGGGAGTGGCTGTGTGCCTATGGTTGGGTGACAATAGTGATATTGTCTATGGTAAAACAGGCACATCGAATATTTTAATAAGATGGTTGTCAAAATGTTTAAAGCTATCAAAAAGGATTTCGATGTCCGTTAAGTAAACATAATTGGACATTAAATAGTTGTCTACTCTACATTTGTATTCAGAAAAATCCATTCATTTATACCTCCAGCTATGAATAAGGCTTGCATTTTTGTTTGAGTTATGAATAATCCTACATCCATGGCAATTGTGAGAGAAATGTGTGTTATAAATAATCCTACATGCATAGCAATTGTGAGAAAACTGTAGTTTGCATTTTTGTTTGTGTTATGAATAAGCCTACATGCATAGCAATTGTGAGAGTAGTGTAGTTTACAAAGCACTACCTGCACCAAAAAATATTCCAATCCAATTTCTGGCTTTGATGTGCAAGTCCCCAAGTTGATGTGATAGCATCATCTTTCAATCTCATACTAACATCTCGTTAGATGAAGCTGGTGATTCTCAGTGTAGTTGGAAAAATTATGAAAAAGTTTTGATGGTGTAAAGTGAAAAGAGAAATTACAATGACACTCTTGAATATATTTCCCTATGCGGTACAATAATTCACTGGTGATTCTCAGCTTGGTTGGAAAATTATGAAAATATTTGGTAGTATAGAGTGAAAGGGGTAATTGCAGTGACATTAATGAACATATTTGACTATGTGGTACAGTCATTGAAAAGGCAACGATCAAATTAATTTCGAACTTGACATGTTCTCCATAAAATAAACGAAGTTTTGTTTAGAAAAAAAATGGTCAATGATTCTTCTTTAGGAAACAATCAAATTAATTTCGAACTTGATATGTTCTCCATAAAATAAACAAAGTTTTGTTTAGAAAAAAAATGGTCAATGATTCTTCTTTCCTTCTCTGGTCACCATCATATTAGCTTTGACTTCTCGCTTGAAAATAAAATTTTGTTTATCATTTGCCTTTTTTAATCTATAAGATGGATGATTAATTTCTTCAAAGGTAGGGGTCCATTGTGGTACAAATCCTGTTTGGAAAATTGCTGCAAAGTGTCTTTATGTTGTTGCTTTGAAATGGTTGAGAGCTCTTAAGTTTTTCCAAAAATAGAAAAAATAAGAATAATGGGTAAAATAAGGACTTAAATTAGAACAAAGCAATTGATTTATATTCAACAAGCCTTGTATTCTATTGAAAAGAATTCCATGTAAACCATCAAGAGCAGCTAAGATTTATCCCAGACTTGATTTAAAAACATTGGCCTTATATAGCCTTTCCAAAAATCTCCATAAAATACTAGTGGAGGGAGCTGGCCCAAAGGAATCAGCAATACAACATAAGGAGTCAGACAATCAGAACCATTCACCTCTTTACTTGAAACAGTTCAATAATGTTCAAATATATCAAGTTAAGGGCTTTAAGTGTTTCATTTCAAGGTTCAATCTCCTATCGTTCTAGAGTTTACAGCCGAAGCCTTCTTTCTCAAGAGAAACATTTTCAGAAACTCGAATCTATTGACTTATTGTCCTGATGTGACTAAGCTAATCTTGGTTTCAAGTTGACTGCCCATCAGTTGTTATGAGTTTGTCCACTTCCTCATCCAAGAAATTCATCTGTCAACACCCTGATCTAAAACAATCTTCTAACCCACGCCTAATGAGCTTAAAACATCTCTCATTTTCAATCATGATATCCATTTTATTAAAGAGACATTTTCAGAAACTCGAATCTATTGACTTTTTAGTCCTGATGCAACTAAGCTACTCTCAGCTTCAAGTTGACTGCCCTATCAGTTGTTATGAGTTTGTCCACTTCCTCATCCAAGGAATTCATCCATCAATTCCCTGATCTAAAACAATCTTCTAACCATACTTAATGAGCTTAAAACAGCTCTCAGTTTCAATGATGATATTCATTTTATTAACCCCTCTAAGTAACAGGAACTTGGCTTGCAACTTCCGTAAATAATTAAGCACCTTTATGATTTAAGAATGTTTTACTATCACACAACTATAAGATGTGTCACTCCTAGGACTAGTGTCCATTCATATAGCAATATTAACGTTATTGTTATATTAAGGTTACAAAGATGCAAGAGTGCTCTACTAATGACTGCCTTGCTCAATTCAGGCATTTAGAGGGCGTTAGGGTGTACCTTCAATCCATAAATTAATCTGTATAAATTTATATAAAAGGTCCTTATCCTTCCCCAATGGCCTCCTACTAAGGATATTTCTACACACTCAAGGCACCTTCCCAGATTGTTTCCATGGCCCCATGTTGACCCAAGAAGGTGAGTTTCACCACTAGCCCAACAAATCCAACAATCTATAAATTCTTCAGTCATTAGAATCAAACTTTTCCAAAAAATTTGTTCATAAACAACAAAATGACAACATGTGATCCGGAAACAAGTATTATTTAGATGGTCCAATAGCAAAAGACAATCCACTTATGAGGTTGTATCAGCAAAACCATCATCAACAATAATTTTTTATCACAACTTCGAATACAACAAACCACTCTAAAGTGAAGTTTGAAAATTCCAATTCAGGAGTTAGCAGTCCAATCAAGTGATAGAAGAAATTCAATCCCTACCGTGTATCTGAACTTGCACTCTGTGATTATACATGTTACTGTATCTATACCAATTGCAGTTTGTGCTTTTCTGCAAACAAAAATGATGAACTCGAAAAGGCATGGTAGAGATCAATTCTATTTGTCATTTTGGTTTTTCATCATTTATTTTATAAATGTCCACGATGTTTAACTGTTGGCAGTTTAAAAATAAATTATATAACAACTTGTCGTGCTTCTATTGAATGAAATTGAGTTAACCATAACTCCATAAAGTAAAATCCTTTTAAAACCTTTATAGTTTCCTCTGAAGATAATTTAGTATTTCTAGTAAAGACGATTACAGATCTCACGAAGATAAAGGAGGTCACTAAACCACTCCAATAGAAAATACAATAAGAAAAGGCAAAAACTATTGAATGAAGTTCATATGCACTCTAGATCACGAAAAGCAATATGAACCCTAGAAGAGAGAAGAAGGCAATGGCAATATGAAAATCATTATTCCACCCCTATCATCCAATGCAAAAAAATAAGTTATTAATGGAGGCTCGTGAGATCGTGCTCAGGTTGGTATTAAGGTGMTTATGGACCAAGCCTATAATAGATTGAATGAAAAATGAGATTAAGCAAGTGCAAGATCTGGGGGTGGATGCCTTATAGAGAATTACCTGTTATCAGAAAATGAATGATCACTATTTCAAGTTTGATTTGTTTCAAGAATTTGAGAAAGAGTGTGCCTGCTATGTAGAAAGCAAAATTTAACCCATAGTTGCTAATAAGGTTATAACTTGAATATTTCATACCCTCTAAGCAGAGACGCAACAACGTAAATATGGTGAGATTTAACATAAATCCTTTTGGGCTTTCTCCCTCAAAAATTCTATGCCATTTCTGACCCTCATACTTAGCTTACCTATGCCTTATCTCTAAATAATATTCCAATCTAAACAACAACCTTGCCTTCAAGAGATTTGAAAATTTTGCAGATCATCACATTAGTAATATCGCTATATTAGAAAATTGTTGCACAACAACAAACTCCATCAAGATAAAGAGAATATATTCATAACACTGTTGGAGTAGAACATGTGTGTTCACTCTCACCCAAACTCTTTGCGCTTTATATCAATAAGTTAGAGAACTTAGCTAACATTCAATGGAAAAATATAATGGCTGCAGAGATTTTGGCATTTTAATTGCCACTATGCTCTGTGCCGGAGGACATCATACTTATGTCACATACAGTTGCATGCATCTAGAAAGACCTTTATAGTCTGAGCACATTCTATGATACCAATGAGGTAGTAGTCACATCCAAGAAAAACCAAAAGTATTGCAATATCGAATTTTAAATTGTTATATCTCAACATATTAACCTCACCTACAAAGCGAGTAAAGTTGATGTGACAAGCTCCTACACTAAATTCTACCATGAAGAGTTGCCATGTAGGCGGAAGGTCCTCAACAGTCAACCTAGTAAGGTCCCAGTCAACCCTTCAAACAAAGGATTGGTCCAAATTGAGATATCAACCCTTACCAGTCAAGTGTGTTCCTAAATGGTCTCGTGAGCTTGGTCCTAAAAGGTCAATCCTGAGCTTTGATGAGGTGAGGTGTAATGTTCCCTATTACTAGCAAACCCAAAATTTGCATTGATACCACAATGTAGCGTCCCCAGCCTCCAAGTTGAGCCACACCACACAAAATATTTTCTCTGATACCATTCTAATTAACAATTATGCCCTGCATATGAATACAATATGCAGTCCTAACAGTATATATTACATGCATCCAATTTTGTACAATTACAGCAACCAAAATTAAAATGAACATACACACAATAATCAGCATGTAAACACAAATAAAGAACACTTGTATTTTGTTGTAAATCACCAACTGCATGCAGACCTCAGACATTCTTCTCAACCATAGACTTTGTTGTTCATATACTCTCAACAGCAGATCACTCTTGAGCTAGGGCTATGACTCCATGAGAGCAAAGGCCCCTAAGCCAAACTAAGGTCTAAGAAATAGCTCAACAAAGACAGGCTCGGGTGCCAACTCCAACAACAGTCCCCAGCTCATATCCTATCATTCCCCACTACCTATCCCACCCCAGGAAGTGCACCCCTTCTCTACTCAATAGTCCTTTGGTTGTCTCACTTCCCAACAACATGTCAACCAGGAATTCTCGGAGCTTTGTAGCACTTGGAACACAAGGTTGCTCTAAGAGCTCAGCACCCACTAGCCCAACACACAGGGAAACCCATTCCTAGCAATTCTCTCGCCCACAGAAATTGCTCCACAGGACTACCAACCTACTTCCTCAACCCAAACCACCAATGATTTATTGGGTAATCACAGCTTCAACTTCCACACACCAGCCAAGGTACAGATGATGGAATGATGGAGTGAATGATGGAATTACACTAATTCCGAACATTAAATATGCATGTGCCCTTTTTGACCCTTGACACTCAAGGAACTAACTTGTCCCCCACTTTGTAATTCGTTCCTTCACTTAGGAACTTAGGATAAAGCCATTACATAAGACTTTAGGACTTAGGAATAATATTATTTTATTCCTTGGCTTAAGCCCCCTTGACTTAGCCCCTTTTTCCTCTCAAGTCCCAACCTCCTTTCCCTCTGGTGGAGTCCTAGCCCTCCATACTTTTTCGTCTGACTTGGTCTGCCGCAATGATGTATTTTATGAATAGAATCAAGTGTGATTACATATTACATTTGTTAAGGTCATTGACCTTTCAACTCATAGGCTCCCTGGCCTAAATCACACAGGCACTCTGGCCTCAAAACATATATACAAAGGCACTCTGGCCCAAAACATCCCAACTCACCAACCTATAAAGAAAATGTACATTTACAATTGGGTTCGGCCTCGGGGTATTACATTCCCCTCCCCCTTATTTATGCACTGTCATCAATGCATTATATACACATGTACAAGAAAAATTCTTCAAAAAGCTCCAAAAAGATGTGGGTACTCCTCCCACATGGCATCCTCGTTCTCCCGTGTTGCATCCTCGGGACCATATCAGGTCCACTGGACCTTTACCAGCCCTATTGCTTGATTCCAAAGCAGCTTGACTTTTCTGTCCAATATGCATACAGGTTGAACTCAAAAGTCGCCTTCTTGCTCCACCTGAATCACATTCCAATCCATTACATGATTAGCATCAGGCACATACTTTTTAAGCAAAGACACATGAAACACATTATGTATGCACATGGATGCAGGTAGTGAAGGCATGTATGTAATGGAACCAATCCTTTCCAGGATCTCAAATAGTCCACAATATCTTGCTACAAGCTTTGGATAGCCCCCCAATTTAACTGAACTCTTCTTAGCTTTTACTTTTAAGAAGACATGCTCGCCCTCTTTAAATTCTTTGTGCATTCTACCTTTGTCCACATAACTTTTCTGCCTATCCTATGCAACCTTTAAATTCTGCTTTATTTTCACTATTTGTTCTTCCATTTCTCTGAGCAATTCTGGCCCAGCCACTGCTCTGTCTGTTGGGTTGTCCCAAGATCACTGGTGTATTGCACTTTCTGCCATGTAATGCTTCAAATGGGCCCATCTTCAAAGATGTCTGATACCCATTACTATAAGCAAATTCAACTAAATGTAAATAATCTTCCCATTTTGATGTCTTGTCCATCACATGCATCCTCAACATATCCTCAATCACCTAATTAACCCTCTCCGTTTTCCCATCTGATTCTAGGTGATATGTTGTGCTAAAAATCATATTTGTCCCCAATCCTTTAAATAATCCCTTCCAAAAATTTGTTGTAAATTTGGGATCTCTATCAGAAACAATTGCCTTAGGCACACCATGTAGTCTCGCAATTTCTCTCATGTAAATCTCTGTAATGTTAGCGACGTTGTGAGTTAATTTCAATGGAATAAAATGAGCAGCTTTAGTGAGCTTATCCACCATCACCATGATGGAATCACGTTGTTTCATTGTTCTGGGCAGCTTGTTGATAAAATCAATTGTCACCACTTCCTATTTCCCCTTTGGAATGGGAAATGGATGTAGCAATCCAGTTGGATGTCTATGCTCAACCTTTACCTTCTGACATTCTAAACATCTAGCTATATAATCATCCACCTCTTTCTTCATACTTGGCCAAAAATATTGGCTCTTTACAGCTGTAATTGTTTTTCAGTAACCAGAGCGCCCAGCATAAGGCACATTATGCATTTCTCTTAGCACCATAATTTTCAGCTCCGAAGATTTAGGCACATAAACTCTACCCCTGTACATAAGGATTCCATCCTCTCTCAGCTCGTAATCATGAATTTTCTGCTACAAATTACCTTGCTGTGATTTTTATTTTATTTCCAAATAATGTTGGTCTAATTTTGCAGCTTCCAAAATTCTGCCTTTTAACTCTGATTTGTGCATGCTAATGGTTGTAGCATGCATCTCATGCACCCTCCTGCTGAGTACATCAACCAACTTGTTCTCATTGTCATTGATATGCTTTATATCAAAGTCATACTCACTGACAAATTCCAACCATCTAATTTGTCTAAAATTCAAAGTTGTTTGTCCAAACAAATATTTCAAACCATTATGGTATGTCCTCAGCCCAAATCTCTTTCCCATAAGATAATGCCTCCACATATTCAAGGCATGAACTATGGCTTCCAACTCTAAATCGTGAGTGGCATGGTATCTCTCATGTTCTTTCAACTTTCTTGACCCGTAGCATATCACATGCCCATTTTGGGTAAGGACTCTTCCAAGCCCTTCCTTGCAAGCATCAATACACAATGAAATCTTCATTTGGATCAACAATCTTCAAGATTGGTGCACTTGTCAATAAATTTTCCAAATGTAGAAATTTTTCTTCACATTCAAAGGTCTACTCGAACTTCACACCCTTCTTTTGCAAAGAAGTGATTGGATGTGCAATTCTTGAAAAGTCTTCAATGAATCTTCTGTAATAACCTACAAGTCCCATGAATGATCTCACCTCTGAGACATTGTTTCGTGTTGGCCATCCTTCAATGGCATTAATCTTCTCAAGGTCCATTGTTATCCCTTCCTCTGAAATGATATGGCCCAAATAGTGTATATGTTTCTAATAAAATGAGCACTTGCTCAACTTTGCATACAGTCGATGCTCCCTCAGTACTTGTAGCACCATCCTTAAATGTTGTTCATGCTCTTCTTCAGACTTAGAGTAGATAAGTATGTCATCCAAGAAGACAATGACAAACTTATTCAAGTAATATTTTAAAATTCCATCCATCAAACACATGAAGATAGTTGGTGCATTTGACAACCCAAATGGCACCACTGTGAACTCATAATGGCCATACCTTGTTCTAAATGTTGTCTTGTTGATATTTTCTTTAATCCTCACCTGATGATAGTCTGACTTGAGGTCAATCTTGGAGAATATCCTTGCATCTTTCACCTGATCAAAAAGACCATCTATCATTGGCAAAGAATATTTTTTCTTCATAGTCACCTTGTTCAACTATCTGAAATCAATGCACAACCTCAAGGTTCCATCCTTTTTCTTCACAAATAACACCGGGGCACCCCAAGGTGACACACTTGGGCATGTATACTCCTTCAAAAGCTCTTCAAGCTACATTTGTAATTCTTTCAACTCTGGTGTACTCATCCTATAAGGAGTTTTGGACACTAGGGCAACTCTAGGCATCAGATTAATGGAGAAATCTATATCTCTTTTTGGTGGCAATCCTAGTATCTCTCTAAATACATCCTCAAATTCTTTCAAGATTGGATGATCCTCAATACTTGGCACTTTATCCTTAGTTGTTGCTTCCATGTGTTGCATAAATTTGACATCCTTTTGAAACTTCTTTTCAGCTGCAAGGCTGAAATCTCTTTGATAGATATTGCCCTTGGAATACCCTAAATTGTCCTCAAGTTCCCTTCCTCATCTAAACAAGTGAAGGCCTTGTTGTAGAAATCTAGGACAACAGGATGCATATCCAACCAATCCATACCAATTAGGCAATCATATGAACCCAAAGATATGATGCTCAAATTTGTCTTTGTACTCAGTCCATTCATGTCCATTGGACAATCCTTAACCAGCTTATTAATTCTTCTTTTAGCTCTTGTAGCTAACTGAAATAGCCAAGATTTCCTATGCTTGCTTCTTTGCAAGTGAAGTCTTTCAACAAGATTAGGATCTATGTAACTCTGGCTAGCTCCTGAATCAATTAAAATAGCTACAGGTTAATCATTGATCTTACCTTCCACTTCAATCATATGAGACTGAAATTCAGCTTGCTTGTTGTCCAAGGTTGCATAGATCTTTGGTATGCTTTTGTCCATGTCCTCAACTGTATTAGTGTATTGTACATTGTGAACAATCTTCAYTCCTTGACCTCTATGAGGGCAATCTCTRTACATGTGATCTCCCTCACAACCTATTAACCCCTAGATTTTCACCCTTGAAAATCTTGAGGGTTAAGAGCCAGCATGCACTATTTTGGTTGGCATTCCTGGAGATTTTCCTAGAGTCGGAGGTTGGTTCCCATCARAGACAAGTACATGATCGGKATATGGTTGTTTTTGCTTCAGAGATAGGGTTGGCTTGGTTTCCCATGCATTTGAGAGAGATGTYTATATATAGCAGGTGACCCTACTTTTTAGGAGATAGTGATTGGAGACTCATTTGACAGTTTTGAGCAGACAAGGTTGGTCCYCTGCATGATTCTGARCCCGATGGCATTTTTCAAGGTGACATGCAAGAACTTTCTATTTTTAGCARGTTGAGCTCCAGGCCTCAAATCAGGATTATGAGTGTGCAATATTGATCATTAAGACAATCTTAGTCTTTTGGACCTTTTTTGGGTGACATGCATGGTATTTCTATTTTTAGCAAGTGGAGCACCAAGGCTCGCATGTGGATACTAATAGCATATTTGAATCCTCTCAGAAAAGCGAATCCAATGAGTATCATAGCATTGACATGCGAAGACATTCTATTTTTAGCGGTGTCTATTTTTAGACATATAACATGTGGCGGTGTTCTCCTAGTCATCCCGGACAATTTTGACAACTTATTTTTTAGGTGTCAGACCCTATTTTTAGTAGTTTCTATTTATAGCAATGATGGTTTTTATAGCAAGGGAGGTTGGCTCTAGAGGTGACAAGTGGCAAGGTCAATTCCAACATGTGGCAGTGATTCAATGTGACATGTGGCATTTACTTCGCATCATTTGATGAGGGGGTGCACTTTCCAAGGTAAAAGCATTAAAGTCAAAAATTAATTAAAGGGGGGTCATGGGTGAGGTGGAAATCCCATGGAGATGATTGAGCCAATCAAGGCTTAATTTTCTCACTAACTTTTCTCTCACTCACCATAACTCCACTTTCCATGCATTAATTTCGCTAAATTCCCTTTAATCTCCTCTTAAACATTAAATCCAAACAAATTAGGGCACATTCTCTCTCTTGAGCTAGCGCATGACTCCTAGCATCAAATTTGGCATGAATACATGCACTAGTTATCTTTTCTCCTCCTCCATGCGCTTAAAACCTTCATTAAAGCCAAAACACGTCATTCTTTTACTTATTACCTCCTTTATTCAAGAATATGCCCCTTACTCTCCCTTTTCCCTCACACGTGTGGTGCTTCTTCTCTTGTTTACTCATCCCTCCTATGCATGCGCCACCTCACACCCTAAAACCTATTTCCTAGCCATTACTCCTCACATGCACCCTTTTTAGAGCCTAAATCTCACACGTGGGCTCTCAATTCCTCACATTCTCATCTCCTAGTGCGCATTCCCTAAAAAATAGGGCACAATTCCCTATGTCTTGCACATGCACTCTCACTCACTCATGCTAACTCCTCTTCCTTTCCCAGCATGCACCTAGACTTATCCCTAAATCTCTATTTCCCTCACTCCTCACTTAGTATTCCCTCACACTTCTCCTATTCCTACACTCCCATGCACATTCTCCAAAGAAGCTCGTGCGCAACCCCCTTTTCCTCTCTAATTGACACACCTTTACTCCCTATTGACCATCTCACGTGGGAGTATGACTCATCTTCTCACTCCACTTCCCCTTGTGTGCATGCAATCCTCACTACCTGATGCGCATATCCTCCTATTCCTATTCTCTCTCCATCTCCTATGCGCCCTCCTTGGTTATGGTGGTAAAGTGCATCCTCTCTTGGATATACATTGGAGTTTTTGATACATTATTGTGGTCAGATTTTTGCAGCAGCAACATACACATTCTCTCTCTCTCTCTCTCTCTCTCTCTCTCTCTCTCTCTCTCTCTCTCTCTAAACTAGCTACTCTTTCTTTGAGTGAAGACACCATTGTACAGGTTTTGGACTTGTCTATTGTGGCACAATCAACTCTTTGGCAAGCCTTTAATGAAGAAGTGTTGTGTTTGCATCGGACTTTCTCTTGTCAGTATTGTGTTCTCTCTTTATGCATTGAATTAATAGTTTCTTAGCCATTTATTGTGATAAATCTTCTATCTTCTAAGTGGTTTTCTCTTCTTTACTTCCATCTCTCTCACGCTAACACTGCAGGATCCCTCCAAACAAATTTACTCTCTTTTCAAAACACTTTGGCAGAGTGTTTACACCCTGTCCAAAGCAGTTTTTCTATTGTTTCTGTGTGTTTTATTGCAGAAATTCAGCCAACAAATCAGCAGCCATCTAGGGACTCCCCCTTGAGGTTGGCAAGCACCAGCTTGAACGGAGAGGAGGCTTGCCCGTGACAATTTGGGGCATTCTCTCCTTGAATTAGCCCTTTTCTATCATCGAATTTACCCATATATCAGATCTGATTGGAGGGTAGAAAAGTGTGCTAACACAACCCCAACATTTAATAGGCTACTGCCTTGGCCTTTTTCCCAACGTTTCTAACATTCTAGGCTCATTTTGAGTTGGCAACCCTTGAGAACTATTTCTGAAGAATGGTGGCTTATGCCCTTTCTTTCTTTGCTCCATCTTACCTTTCTTCTTGTCTTCCAAAGCCTTTTGGAAAGTTGGTCTTCCTCTATGTTGATCATACAGGCACTTGGCTCTCCTTATTGCTTTCTCCAAAGTATTGGGATCAACATATTGTATCTTATCACTAAATATTGAAGGTAACCCACTCAAGAACCTTTGAATATTGACTTGCTCATCCTTTATGAAATCAACATACCTCAACAGCTCCAAGAATCTTCTCTCATACTCATCCATGGTCATGTTTCCAAGCTTGAGTTCAAAGAATTCCTTCATCTTCCTATCATAATAAAGCTTGGATAAGTATTTCTTCTTAAAATACTTTTTGCATTGCCTCCAAGTGATGTTCTTTCTCATCAATGTGCTTTACTTGCATGAGTTGGTCCCACCACATTAATGCTTTTCCCTTCAACTAGTAAATTGCAATTCTACCTTTTGCCTATGAGGAATAATTGTGGAATTGGAAATACTTTCTCATCCCCAACAAGGCCTTTGCATCCTCATCTTTTTTGTGCCCACCATCAAAGGTAGGAGGTTTGATCTTCTTCATCTCCCCCTGTAGTTCATCTACTCTAGAACTCCTCCTATGCTTTCTGACAGGAGATAAACTTGAACTACTTTCTGCTCTTCTAACAGAGTGTCTTGGTGAGTGATGATGATGTCTACCAACACGTCTAGATTATTCCTTTTTGGCATGAGATCTGTGATCCCTCGGCTTTCTTGATTTTGTCTCCTTATCCATCTTCTTCTCTATCCTATCCAAGCTCTGCAACAACTTGATGTTGAAGCCATTTTGTTGCTTCGGAGCTTTCATGAGCCTCTCATTACCAGCTTTATAGCTCAGCACATCTCTTTGCAAACTCTTTATTGTCTCCACCAAATTATGCTCTCCTCTTTGCCTTCTCCATGCCCATTTGATTTTGTCCCTGCATTTCCCATGCTGACATACAACCCCTTGACTTCATTTTCATGGTTGTAAGTTCTTTGTGCATCTTCCATGTCTCTGGTCTCTTTGTTGATTTTGTGCTATTCTATTTGTGCCCTTAATTTTGCAAAATGTGCATGCAATAGGATTTGTTGGACAAAATAATTCAACAAATCTATATAATTATGCACAACTCTTCCCTTTAAGTGCACCAAAATTCTTCTTTTTGATTGCTTGTGAATTTTACTACTCAATTCACATTTCTAGGTGCATATTTGGATTCCTCTATCCAAGACCTTTCCAATGACTATCTCCTTGCCCAATTTTGAATTATGAGTAGCAAGTTAAAGTCATTTGAATATTACCTATTTACTCCCCTTGGTACAAAGTGCTACAAGTGTCTTCTACCTCCACCCATACACTTTTAGGTACCCAAATTCCCAATCTAACTCCATGGTTGTCTTCTATGGTTCATGAGCTTTCGATAGACTACTCCAATGCCTCAAACTGACTCTTGTGTTAAATTTGGCAGCATCGACAGTCATTCTCGAATGGGAGGCCATATGGGCCACCCTGAGGCTAGCCAGGGAGATTTGGGGAATCAACCAGTCTTGTGAGGTATTGACAAAAGCCAGGGGGAACATACAACCTTTGTGAGTCAAACCAAAAGTTAGGACGAACGGATGCTATGTAAGTCTAATGCAAAAGTCAGGGGGAACGTACAACCTCTGTGAGCATAGATAGTCTAGTGCAAAAGTCAGGGGGAACATACAACCTCTATGAGAATAGACAGACTAGTGCAAAAGTCAGGGGGAACATACAACCACTATGAGCCTAGTCAAGCCTTGTAAGCCATGAGCAAAAGTCAAGGCATCTAGCAAAAGTTAGGTTGAGTATAAAATTCCTATGAGCTAGAAACAAACGATATTCCTAATATTGCAAATGATATAAATGTATTGATCTAATGTGTTGGCACGTGTAACATTATCCACCATGAAGAGAATTTTGAATTGCCTTGTAAAGAGTTGAGTTGTAGAAGTCAAAGTTGCATGTCTAAGTCAAAGACATTGTTGTCGCATGTTGCATGTTGCATGTTGCATGCATGACATGCATTGCATGCATGTCTAGTTGCATGTTGCATGCATGACATGTGCATGCTAAGTTAGTACACATGCACGCCAAGTCAAGGGTGAGTTGTAACTGAGGTCTCAAGTCTAGTTCTATTTTCGAACTAAAGTGCGAAGTTGAGTTATGTTAAAGCATGCAAACAAGTTCCTAATTCGATCCATCTACTTCTCTCCTCTTCACTCCTTTATAAGCATAGGTCGACCCCTCTCTTCCACACAATGGTTATGCAGGGTAAGGGTGAATGTAGAGACAGCATATAGAGGCGCATATCAGCATACAGAGGTCGCATATAAAGGCGCATAACAGTGTTGTCATAGCAGCATATAGAGGCAGTATAAAGACGCATAACAGTGTTGTCATAACAGCATAAAAGGCACATAACAGTGTTGTAATAACAGCTTTTAGAGACAGCATATCAGAGACGCATAACATTCAATTAGAGGCAGCTTCAACAACCCATATCAAAGATGATACATGTCAGTGTTTGAAAGCAACTCGGATACGTCTATATGAGCAAGGTCTCTTAGTTCTCTGTCAGGTCAAAGTCAATTTGGCAAGCTCTTTAAGAGCAGAGTTTTCATGGTGGATGTTTGTAAGTGATCTTACATTATTAATGCAATAAAAGAATATTGTTTGTTGGGAGTTTTCTCCCTATACAGGGTTTCCTCAAGGTATATGTGTTGTTGATGTGCATGCTTACGTATCTACATGATTATTGCTATTCAGTTATGATTCTATATTGTTGAAAAGTATTAAGCTGGAATCAAAGTGTTGAAGAATTCAAATAAATAATCCGCTTAAGAAATCAAGCTCAAAATTTAACATGGTATCAGAGCTTAGGGTGTGTTAAGCTTGTTGAAGTGCAGCAACAGGTACACACA
>ML779769.1:169127-188463 GCA_009831015.1 Picea engelmannii | reverse complement strand
TGTCTCTGTGTATATCTGATGTGTGACTAATGCTCATTATTTATGCTATCCATATGATGTATAATATTGATGATCACTTGAAGAAAGTTTAAGAATTGTTTAATTGAAATTAAAATTGTTTAAGCACAGTAACAACTGATTCAACCCCCCTCTCAGTTGTCTTAGTAATTTCAACATCATCTTCAACCCATACACAACACTAGGAACATCATCCCTTAGTGTTATTTAGTGTAGGAAAAAAGGTTGCAGTCCAAACCTCAGTTACATAGGGGAAAACCATTATGTACTTGGATGACACTATAGCCTTTCCATATCCATTCTCATCATGGCCTCACACATGGCCATCTCTAATGAGATTCATTTCTATAACATGGGTAATGTCTCCCGACTTAACTCGGTTATGACCTCATAACCAACATAACACAATATGCAATTAATTTCCCATAAATACATTCAAGAAACAAATATTATTTGCATACTTAAGGCCTCATGCCTTTACATCAATTCAAATATTGGGATTCAACTGAGGGAATTCTTACCTCAATTCAATTCAACAATTATACGTCATAACAACCTCAAATGTATACATGTATGGTTGTCATTAATTTACTTGATGCTACTTGATCAGTTGGTACTTTGTAGAAGCTCACATGCTTCTTTTTCCAATGTCTAGATCAACACTCCCACTATCCTTGTTTTGTCTTCATATGGATGGATACCATAAGAAACAATATCATCATGCTATAATCATGTTTCCTGGATACAAAATCCATCATTAGTTCTATTCAAATATCATAGCACCATTATTTCATATATATATATATATATATATATCAACAGACTACTCTTAATCTATAATCATGACATCAACATGTTCAGGCATGTCTACATGCACAAACACACATCAATATGGACCAATCATTTGATCTTTTATGCCTATTTTATGCACATGCATTCTATCTTTATTCTATGCATCATGCATCAATTCTATCACGCACTCTAATGCATATCTATTTCATATTAATTAATTATTTAGCTTTATTGTTGTAGATGGTTGTCTCTGAACTTCTGTAGAACCATGTGCACTGCTATTTTGCTCAAATGTACACCACTGGCCCATGTTCTACACTAAAAAACAAAGGCATTCATTTGAAGGAGTGAGGTTAGGGGAGCTACAATTTTTCCATAATTTTTCACAAGTTTCTTGAAGTAGCCTATAAGTCATAAGAAGCCCCTTAAGCTCTTCAGTGTTTTGGGATGGGGCTAATCTTGCATAACTGACACTTTCTTAAGATTAACTCATACACCATGTTGATTTACATAGCGACCCAAATATTCAACCTCATGAGCCCCAAAAGCACATTTGGAGTGCTTAAAAAATAATTGGTTGTCTCTCAAGAGTTGCAAGGACTTATCAACATGCTCTATGTGTGATTCCCATGCTTTACTATAGATCAAGATATCATCGAAGAACACTAGCACAAAATTACGTGGGAATGGTTTGAAAATCTTGTTCATGAGACTTTGGAACATGGATAGAGCATTGCAAAGGACGAAAGGCATCACTATAAACTCATAATGACCTTTGTGTGTTCTGAAGGCTATATTTGGGATATCTACCTCTTTCATCCTGATTTGGTGATATCTTAAACATAGATCAAGATTAGTGAAAAACTTTGCTCCATGAAGTTCATCAAGAAGATCATCAATAACAGAGATGAGAAATTTGTCCCTGATTGTCAACTTATTGAGAGCTCGAAAATCAGGACACATGTGCCAAGTGTCTTCTTTCTTTAATACCATGACTATTAGTGATGAATAAGGGCTTGTACTAGGACGAATGACCCCTACCTCCAATAGCTCGTGAATGATATTTTATCTTTCATTCTTTTTTGCAAAAGGGTGGTGATAAGGACATACATTTGGTGGTTGAATTCTCGGAATCAAGGGAATTCCATGGTCACAATCTCCTTGAGAAGGGGTAAACCCTCTGGTGTCTCAAAGATCTGAATTTTTTTGTCAAGGACTAGCTGCAAGTCTAGGTGGATTTCTAGTGTTAGGTTATCCATAAGTTGTATGGCATTAAATTGAGCAATAGTACCAGAGTGTCCCTTCGTTAATAACTTCTCCATACGATGAGAGATGACTATTTCAGGAGAGCCTGCTTGAAGCCCTAGAATGGTGTGTACATGACCATCTTTAGTGAAACTCATATAGATTTCTTTGAAATCTGTGGTGACTAGCCCCAACATACATAGACATTCTTCCGCCAATACTATATCACGCCCACCTGTATCGATGGAAAATATATGAGTTTTTAGCTTATAATATGCCATCTAGAGTCTAACATTTTCACATCTTCCCTCACATTTCATTTTACCTCCATTGGAAATTATGTTTTGAACGTTGGGCATTGGGTGTACATAACAATGTGTTTCTTTTGCCTTTCTTTTGTGAATGAAGTTGTGAGTACTTCCATTGTCAACTAGGACTATGATTTTTTTTATGCTTGATGTAACCTATGAGTTTCAAGGTTTGTGGAGTTGAACTGTCTAATGTGGTACTACTCGAAGGGATACTGATAGAGGTTACAAGGGTTTCCAACAATGTGATTCCACTTGTATTTCTTGTGTGTATTCATCCCCGAACACAGTTTTACCCCCTAAATGATAGATCGTTGCATTATTTAAAGACGTCAAAACACATCTCTAAAAGAGTTGAAAATTATGAGCTTGTTAATGCGACAAAAAACTCTTAGAATCGCCATAAAATAACTTGTGAAAGGCAGGGCTTGAGGCCAAAAATGTAAAATGATCACAACTTCAATTATACTTATTCGATTGACTATTGTGACCCCAATTATGAATTGCTGCAATTTTTATGGATCTAATGGCACTGGTTTGACTAAAATATGTGCACTCTATCAAAATATATCCAATCTTCAAAATTCACGGTCATCAAAATTCACGGTCATCACCAGACTATATCTCCACTTTCTGGACTTCGTTGTGGATGATATTTTTTTGAAATTGGGTATTTTTACAAGAGAAATTGATATCTTTGGATAGTTTCTTCAAATTCTACAAAAAAAGTATCATAAATTGATCTAAATACTATTGTTCTCTTTTTCCGTAGAAAATATACAACAAAAAAAAATTCTCCCACTTCATGCCCAAGAAAGAACTTTGATACTACTTGTAGTGTACTTAACCTAAAAATTTACAGAAACCGCATGAGATGTAGTGCAAAACATGATAACAGGAGAGAAAATAAAGATAATAATAGAGAGCTATGTTCACTTGCCTCTTCAAAGGGGCAACCTCCAAGAGAAATGCTCCAAAAACAATAACAATTCTTGACAAGACAATACATAACCTTCTATTCAATATATAGATATCCATAGAAAATATTAACTACCTATGGGCCCCTTATAATGAGGGTCGATCAACTAATTTGGGTCTTATTACTAAGAGGAACCATTTATTACAATGAGTGACTAATAACTAACTATTTAATGGGTCTTATTAAAGGAAGGTGGCCTCATACATTAATAAAGTATCTAAGTAAGAGGGTTAGGGTAGGACCCTAACATGCATCCTCCATCACATAAATGAAACTAAATACATAAATTCTCTAATGGAAGTGTACCTGGAAATTGGAGCAAAAGTCTCATCATAGTCCACTCCATCTCTATGGGAGAACCCTCTTGCCACAAACCTCGCTTTGAACTTCTCCATGCTGTTATTTGCAACATGATTGATCTTTTAAAATCACCCAGAACTCACAATTGACTTCCCCTTCAGTCTTGGCTGTGTGTCCCAAACATCATTCTTCGTGATGGAGGTGTACTCCTATACCATGGAATTTCACCATACTTGTTGGACCATTTCCTCCTAAAACTAGAAGACGAGATCTAAAATGATGGTCATATATGCCATATTGTCTAGAAACTTCCTCAAAGGTGTGCTCTCTCCGAATGTGCTCCTAGGAGTCTCAACATGCTCCTGAGTATCCCTCGATATTTTAGTGAACCATTAAGGTCTCCTAACATAAGTGGAAGGGACTATTGTCTCCCCCTCTTTACCTAAAGGTTGTTGTCCTGCTCTGGAAATCACTGGTGACCCTGACTCAACATTCAAAGCTTACTACTCCCCATTCTCTGTCACTGGAATAGGCTTATGGGACTTCCTAGATGTAAATCCTTCCTCAAACTTTACATCCTGGCTCACTGATGTCTTCCTCTTCTCTAGAACAATGGCCTTGATTACGCCTTTGAAGTCTCATTGCAACCCACAAATAAATCCTTCATGTTGGAGGGCTCCAACTTGGTCCTCCTCTCTACCAATACATGGATATAAACTAAACAATTAAAGATGTGAAAGCTGACTCGCCTTTGGCTTCACACTAATGAATTTTTCCTCTAGTGTTTGGTCCTCCAAGATCCTTTGAGGACATCAATTATGGATATAGATTGTTGTGTAACATGCCTCTGCCCAAAGAAGCATTAGATTGTTTAAGTCATGTATCATGGCCTTATCAACCCCTATGATAGATCGATTCTACCACTCTACAACCCCATTCTATCGTGGGTTGTACGAAACTGCCAACTCTCTCTTGATTCGTGCCTCCTCACATAAACCCTCAAACTATTTGGAGGTATACTCTCCCCCATAGTCTAATCTCAAGATTTTGATATTCTTCCCTCTCTGGTTTTCAAATAAAGCTATGAATTCCCAAAACTTGCTAAATACCTCATCCTTGGTTTTTAAGAAGTAGATCCAAGTCTTGCGAGAGCAATCAACAATAAAGAAAACATAATGCATGCTTCTTGTTACTAATAGTACTGACATCGGTCCAAAAATATCCAAATGTACAAGATCTAGAATCCCCTTAAACCTATGCTCTTTGCTTGGGAAAGCAACTTTAGCATGCTTGTCAAGCATGCCTCCTCTACATACACCATGATGCTCAATACTAAACTCTGGAAGACCTATGACTATCTCTCTCAAAATAGGTAATGCCCTATGATGTAGGTGCCACAAATCGCACAAACTTCACTATCATTCACCAAGGCTCGAACAAATTCACCCTGAAACCTTGTTGATCATTTTTTCAGTCATCAAAGATTAAGGCTTTTGGTCATTTTCCCCTTCTCGTATATACTACACTTGGCCATTTTTCACTTTTTCCGGTTGCAGGAAATCTACCCATAATCGTCACAAGTCTACAAAACCACAATCCTATAAGTTTCTAACTTCATCACTTGACCAATTTTTCTATTTTCTTTCTTCATACTTAGTTGTTTTTATGCTTTTGGGAGTCCCATTGCAGGGCTAAACGATGTTTCAAAAGACCCAAACCCCACAACCATGTATTTCCAGTGACTCCAAATGCCCTGCATTCTCCCGCAACATACCAAATGGATCTTTCTTTTACTTAGTGTATTTTCTGATTGTGGATGCATAACTCTTCCTACATATGCCCATCCATACCCCATATCCCGCAATCATCATTTTTCACTCCCCATCACTCATTTTGTACCGCCATACTTAAACATTTTCCATACATCACAGTACATGATCACATTTCCTGAGAACATTTATGATCATACTTCCATATCGGTCGCCACATGAGGTGAATTAAAATCATTATTAATGATGTGTTTCTCATAAATTCCCTACCTTAAAGTCGAATCTAATTGTGTAATTGATAGTTTTGAACTAAGAGCTAGAACATATGTTATTAAGTAAGTATGTCGAGAATTTGGCAAGGAGTTAAAATCCTTGTTGTAAACTCTTATTACAACATAACCGCCACCTTTTCATTCTAATCAACCTTTTTTCAGATATGCCCAATAAAAAAAGAGAGCTATGTTGTGGTGATACAATAAATGCATTAGGACGTGAATACCATTCATTCGAATGGTCCTAGACATTTAAATGGTATACAACACTCCTTCTTGAAGAAAATATCTCGAATAATGTTTGGACTTCTGGAATAACATTGGCAGGTTGTATGCCAAAGATATTAGATTCTAAGAAGTTAATTCTCTGGTGTGTTGAAAATCTCAACAACGAAAAAAGGTTTATTCAATTGCAAGGAAAGATGCATATTTCCTTGGCACCCACAGTATTCATAAGGATGCTCAAGATCCCATGGCCTACTATGAAATTCAAAAATTCAGAAGCATACGCCTTTTCAAAGGCCAACCATGGAGGGACAAAAACATTGGATAGTTTTCTTTTGAAGTCGTCAAACTACTCTAAGAAATCCACCCATATAAAAGTATGTTCCTTGAAATACTCCTATAAAGAGTTTACTTGGCTATTCACCAGAATTATTGGGTGAGAATCTACAACCACTGTCTCGAGATATGTATTGCATGTATTGCACCTCTTTGTTCATGAGATCTTCTTATTTTATTGGGATCGAATTATTTCCAGTGAAGATTCTTTCCAGCTTGTAAATTTCCAGAAAAAGAAGAAATTTTTAATGAGTTTCTACTTGATTTTCGCAATTGCATATTTTCATATATTCGAAGACTTAACTCGCACAAGGAGTGTTGATTTTGGCCAAGACCCAGTTAAGTTTTGGTATCTGGCATTGTAGAAACACATGTGATATTACGGTAGCTGCGGGAGGTATTGACCTCTATGTGTAACCTTTGACAAGACTAGAATATTCCGGGAAGCAGGAGAAACCCTAAATAGTTGGTTAATAACCCTAGAAGACTAGTTGGCTCAAGAGAATAACTTATATTTAGTTATTAGCCTCTAGAAGAAGAAGTCGGCCCAGTTAGGTCACTTAGAGGACTATAAATAGAGGGCGCTTGAGCTCATTTTCACTCACTCACTCTCACAACTGCATAAGGACTAGTCGTGCACATCACTGGAGGAGAGCTGCCACTATTGTAGTGGTGACTTGGTATTTGGTTATGGCTTGGACTTTATGCTTAGTACGCTAGCTTTGGAGAGTGGTATGCTACCTTGGTTGGCTATTGGTTCTAGTGATTGCTTCCAGAATTATTTTGTCTGTCAAGGTTAACGTGCTCGGGGTGGCCTTTGTGCCTATGATTGGGTGAAAATATAGTGATATTGTCTATGGTGAAACAAGCACACCTATTATTTTAACAGGTTATGGGCCCACACTATCTTCAGACAATTTAACCACTGGAAGGTATATTGGGAGGATTTGCTCAATTGCAGTTAGAGTTTTGTTGCAACAACGAAACCCTAACCCTCTTGTTGAGGCACCTTAAGTGAAGCGCTTGACCTAATTCCTGGATAGCCTAGTTCTCCCTAGCCAAGCACACCTCCTGGTACTCTCAGCAAGCCAAGGCATCAAGTTTGAGTTTTTGGTCAAAGTCAAAGGTTGACCAAGCCAAAGCAATCATGACTTACTCTATGAAGTCAAAAAACAAGTTAGAAGGGGCTTTAAACTTCAGAGCATGGAATGTTGATATTATGGTAGTTGTGAGAGGTATTAACCTCTATGTGTAACCTTTGATAAGACTAGAATATTATGGGAAGCAAGAGAAACCCTAAAACATTGGATAATAACCCTAGAAGACAAGTCAACTCAAGAGAATATTTAATATTGAGTTATTAGCCTCCATAAAGAGAAGTAGACTTAGTCAAGTGAGATAGAGCAGTATAAATAGAGGGCATTGGAGCTCATTTATCACTCTTACTCTCACAACTGCATAAGAGTAGTGGTGCGCAAGTTTGGAGAGGGAGTGCAGCTGCAGCTACTGCAACTGGGATTTTGGATTTTGGTTGGACTTTCTCTTGGCTATGGTTTGGAATTTCTGCTTGGTCTTTGGTTATTCTTTCTTGGTGCGCTAGCCTTGGAGAAAGGTGAACTACCTTGGTTGGCTATTGGTCTGCTTCCAGATATATTATGTCAGTCAAGGTTAAGGTGCTCAGGGGTGGCCTTTGTGCCTATGGTTGCGTGACAATATTGCTTTATTATTTATGGAAAAACGATCACATATCTTTATTTATAACATGTTATGGGCCCACATTATCTTCAGACAGTCTAACCACTAGAAGATAGATTGAGAAGTTATTTGTTAAGCTCGTTATGGCACCAATTACAACTGCGACTAGGTTTCTAATTATGCAGATGCAACAAACCCTAACCCCTGTGTTCAGGCACTTATGATGAAACATTTGACCTAATTCCTTGAGATCCTAGTGTGCCCTAGCCTAGCATACCTCTTGGTACTTTCAACTAGCAAAAACATTGGGTTTGAATCTTTGGTCAAATTCAAAGTCACAGTTTGACTCATCAAAGTCAAAGGTTGACTTCTGGTCAAATTGATTTTGTGGTCAAAGTTAATCATTGAATCTTCTGATTGAGTTTCTAATCTCTTCTTGCCAAGATGGTATCTAGTTTCAGATTGGAAGACAAGCTGGATGATGCTACAAGGTCTCAAAGGTATGCACTTGTATATGTTATATAAGTTATATCATCTAGCAAAACATGAGTGTGTTTGCAAGGAAAGTACTAGAGATCTTGTCCAAGTTGTAATCTTGAAATTAGTGCATTTAGAAGAACAAGCACACCCTCCATAGTAGTTGAGGCTTCAGGTTCAAGGTTTGATTAAATTGTTAAGCTTCAAATTTGTGTATATCAAAGGTGATAGTTGCTACATTACAAATTGTGAAAGCGGTCTTTGAAAGATTCTATTATTTCTAGGTGCAATGAATACTTGATTACATATGAATACTATTGATATAGATGTTTATTGTACTTGTTCACAAGTTGAATTAACATATCCTCTAGATAGATATTTCTTGTTTGTTCTTGTTGTTCTTGTTCCAGGCATGTGCCCTTATGAAATATGTTTGATGAACAATCCTTGTGGAAGCTGTCATAGAAGAAGTTTAAAAGGATGACACAACTACCAGATGGGAAACAATCATAACAGATAGAAATAAAATTAAAAAGACTCAGAGGAGTCAAACTCAAAAGAAGTCAGAAATCAAAAGGAAACCAGAACAATCTTGTGACACTTTGTAGAAAGTAATGAGAGATGCATCAGACAGAAGCATGGACTCTCTCAGATAGAGGGAGCTGATCACAGAATTCCAAAAAAAGAGCATGCACATTTCTCATTCAGACACAAAGCCGAGATTAGGAGGGAGCTAATCCCCAACGATATAATCCATTGAAGAATAATTTGTAAAGACTATGAAGTATCTACCCATGTTCTTCATTGGAAGTAGTAACCATGATAAGCAACACATGTTCAGTTTGACTCTAGAAGAAGTCTTCTTCGAAAAAAATCTTTGAATATCCTTCGTTGTCCATCTACATTTATGTTCCTATGGCAGAAGGTTGGAGCCTTCAGGAAAGAAGGGCATGTAATCTATAGAATAGTCCATGGACTCCAGCATTGAAGAGAAACATGAGGAAGAACATGAAGATTCCAAGAAAGAAAGAAAAGTCAAAACAATGAATTGAACCAGTTTGAACCCACTAGAAGCAGTCAAGCATAAGGAATGGAAGTAAGTTGTGATGAAGAATAATGTATGTGGGAAATTGTGAAAAAGACTTAAGCATTGATAGATATAAGACGAGACTCAGGGCTAGAGGGTTCTCCTAGAAGGAGGGAAAAGACTACGATGATATCTTGTTCTAGTAACTAAATATACATCTACCTGAGCCATTATATCTCCTACAGTATCCATGGGTTGGAGTTTACATAAGATGAATGTAAACATTGTTCTTCTCAACAAAGTAACCTAAAGGTTTTGAGGTATACTAGAAAGAGACCCTTGTATGCAGATGGAAGAAGACCTTGTATGGATTCAAGCAAACTTGGTGCAGAGCCTCTCATGTACAACATAAGTGTGGAGAAAGATTCCTATGATAGAGGAAGTATATTGAAATGGTTCTTCAAGAAGTCTGGGATGATGGATTGCAAATCCATGGCAAAACTCCCATGATGACATATATGAAGAAGTTGAGAGACTCTAATCCAGTAGCCCGTCTTTGTATCGACAATTAATTGGCTCGTTAATGTATTTGGAGAATGATTAGTCAAATATTTGTTGTGTGGGATGTTTAAGTTATGATATACAGTTGCATGGATTTATCGATTCATATTGGGAAGGGAGTGCATATGACAGAAGAAGTGCTACTTGGATATGTTTCAGTTTGAACTTTGCCAAGATGTCATGGGCTAGCAGGAAACAAAATTATGATGCACTAAGAACTGGAGAAGCAGAGTATATTGCAACTTGTGATGCTCATATGGAAGCAGTGTGGCTCTGTAAGTTGTTTTATGGACTGTCTAATTAGGTGTTGGATTTGATTGTGATATATTGTGATGATCAAAGCTATGTGAAGCTTTTAGAGAACTCGGTGTTCCATGACAGGTCGAAGCACATTGAGATCAAGCATTATTTTCTTTGTGATAAAGTCCAAAAGGGAGAAGTGGTTCTCCGGTATATCTCCACAAATGAGCAGATAACAGATATTTTGGTAAAGCCTCTATCCAAGATGAAAATTTTGCGTACTTAAGGGACAAGCTAGGGCTTGTGGAGACGACTTCCTTATTGAAAAAAGAAGTGATTACTCCCAGGTTGGGAGGGAGCACTGATATGTTATTGATTTATGGACAGTCATTTTCCAGTTCAGAAAATGGTCTAGGTTGGGTAGTTCCTTTCCAGTCCGGAAAGTGGTTTAAGATTTCTGACGGACAGTCATTTTCCAGTTCGAAAATGGTCCAGATCGGACAGTCATTTTTATAATGAAGATGGTCTGATAGATTGTTGATGTACCATAGACAATGATTCCCCTTGTGGCCAGTGTGGGGAAATGGTCTAGAACAATCATTCTTATTGGCAATCACTCTGAGTAGTGGTCAAGTAGAATGGTCTGCCTAGTTGGGTAGTCATTCTTTCGAAGTTCACAGTTGTGAGCAATTTCGAAGAATGGTCAGTTTTGGAGGTTGGTGCAGGATAATCATTTCCATAGGAAATGGTATGGCCAGTCATTCCCTAGGGCAGACTCATTCTCTCCAGGTTGCACTTTGATTAGTGTCGGAGGAATGACCTAGTCAGGTGAATGGTCCAGGTTCAATAATTAGGGATAGGCATTCCCTAGGGAAGACTCATTCTCTCCAGGTTGCACTATGATTAGTGCCGGAGGAATGGCCCATTTAGGTGAATGGTATAGGCTCATAAATCGGTTACAATTATTCTTCTATGCTTGGGAAGAATAGTTCAGATAGCCCATGGCCGATGTTTTACTTTCTGAGGGCAGATTCTCTTCCAAATCTCACATATGTGAGTGCAAGAATGACCCAAATGACTCAGTTTGTATCATGATATTGTTATGCAAGTTGATATCAGATGATATGATTGTTGTGGAGATTGTATGTCTCTAGACAATAGTTGTATGCTATTGTGGTGGATGTGTTCCACTGGTTGTGACTATGTGTCACTAGTTAGTAGCCGTGTGCTATTAGGTGTGGTTTTGTACCACTCGATAGTAGTTGTGTACTACTATGGATAGACACAATTGTGTTATATTGGATGGCATTGCTCTGATTGCCATTGAGACTACCACTAGTGTTGGAGATGATTTCCAGCTAGATGGATAGTCGATGTGCTGATGGACAGACATTCTCCAGGAGGAGAATGATCCAGGAAGGACAAATTGTTGGTGGACAGACATTCTCCCTGTGGAGAATGGTCCAGGTTGATAGATTGTTGATGTAGCCTGGACAACTATTCTTCTAGGACGCATGTCCGAATTAGAAGAATGGTCTATCTCCCTGAGTTCACAGTAGTGGTCGGAGGGAAAATGGTCTAGGACAATCATTCTTCTAGGACGTATGTCTGGATTAGAAGAATAGTCCTTGTAGCCCACGACGTGGCTTCTAGCATATGTTGGAACAATTATTCTTCTAGGACATATGTCTTGATTAGAAGAATGGCTCTTGTATCACTCTGTGGAGTGAGTGACTTATTCAAAATCATGCTCGATTACTCAGATAGAGTATGGCTTCGAGAGATGATGCAGTTGATGCTATCAAATGATATTGATAGTGATGATGTTGCTCTTGAGTTGATTTACGTGATCACGAGATAACATGTCTGGCTATGATGATGCTACCAGTTGAATTGTTTGTTTGTGCTCAATACCATTTCCTTTAATGTCGCCTTAGCTAGGAGGGAGTGTTGATATTATGGTAGATGCGAGAGGTATTAACCTCCACGTGTAACCTTTGACAAGACTAGAATATTCCAGGAAGTAAGAGAAACTCTAAAACGTTGGATAATAACCCTAAAAGACAAGTCGACTTGAGAGAATATTTAATATTGGGTTATTAGCCTCCAGAAAGAGAAGTAGGCCTAGTCAAGTGAGACAGAGTAGTATAAATAGAGGGCGCTAGAGCTCATTTGTCACTCTTACTCTCAAAACTACATAGGACTAATGGTGTGGAAGTTTGGAGAGGGAGTGCAGTTGCAACTGCTGCAACTGGGATTTTGACTTTTGGTTGGACTTTCTCTTGGTTATGGTTTGGAATTTCTGCTTGGTATTTGGTTATTCTTGCTTGGTGCGCTAGCCTTGGAGAAAGGTGCGCTACCTTGGCTAGTTATTGGTCTGCTTCCAGAATTATTTTGTCTGTCAAATTTAAGGTGCTCGGGGATGGCCTTTGTGGCTATGGTTGGGTGACAATATTGCTATATTTTCTATGGAAAAATGAGCACATCTCTTTATTTCTAACATGGAAGACAAGAATTGACCTCATCCTTGCCCAGAATAAAGTCCTAGATATTTTGAAAGGCAATATCATGGAACCACAGTTGTAAGTAGGAAAAGAGAAGGAACCTCATAACGTTGCAGAACTGGAGAAGTTCAAGGATAATGAAATTAATTCTATGAGTATCATAATAAAATCTGTAAAGGATCACTTGATACCCTACATTTCTCATCTTGACTCATCCAAGAAGATGTACGATGCCCTAAAAAACCTTTTCTCAGTCATAAATATTGGTTTGAAGAATGAACTCCGTGACACAAACATGACAAAGGATGGCACCATAGCTTCATACTTTGTGAGGATTTCTCAGTTGAGAGATCAACTACAAGCTATTGAAGAATCCATCCCAGAAAAGGAAGTTGTGAACATAACACTCAATGGTCTCTCTAGATCATGAGATGCATTTGCTGCAAGTATGATTACAAGGAAGGAGTTTCCAACGTTAGAAGAACTTTGGACTTGTTGTGCACAAGAAGAGACAAGGTCAAATTCCAAGGGAAAACCTCAGAAGGAAGAAGATGCTCAAGCCTTTGCAACAAAGTTTAAAAGACATGGAGGTAAGAAAAGATTTGATTCAAGAAAGAAGTTCAAGAGAGATATGTCAAAGGTACAATGCTTTGAATGCCATGATTATGACCACTACAAAAGGAATTGTCCTAATCTAACAAGGAAGAGAAAAGAGAGACATCACACATCAACTGCCAATGATGAAGAATCCTCAAAGAAGACAAAGCACGATGAAGTAGTTTTCTTTTGTTATTCGACCCTTACAGGAGCCATTGAAGATGACATATGACTGATCGATAGTGGAGCTTCAAGGCATATGACAGGTGACTATAAGAATTTCTCAAGCATGAAGGAAAAGGAGGCACCTCATAAAGTAGAGCTTGTAGACAAGAAATATTATGTAGTCAGGGGAATTGGACAAGCTACTATCAAAATAGAATCAGGTAACTCTATCAATCTTAGTAATGTTTTATATGTTCCTGGTTTGAAAAAGAATCTAGTATCTATTTCCTGTTTATAAGAGAAAGGAGACATAGTAGCTTTTGTGGATGGAAAAGTTCTTGTATGGTCTAAAGACTCCAAGATAGAAAACACTAGAGTTATTGGAACCCGTGAAGGAAGGTTATATAAAATCCTAGGTCAGAATACTCAAGCCCTAGTACATGACGAAATCAACCCTAGTGAGTTATGGCATAGAAGGTATACTCACCTTCATTATTAAGCCTTTACATCCCTGAAACAGATGGTTGTAGGCATACCAGAATTACAGTTAGTACATGATGGTGTGTGCAAAGGATGTGCACTTGGGAAGAACATTAAGAAGCCTTTCCCAAGCAATGAGAATAGATCCAAAGGGATTTTAGACCTAATACATTCATATGTGTGTGGACCTATGCCAGTGAAGTCTCTAGGAGGATATCTTTACTATGTAACATTCATAGATGACTTCTCAAGAAAGACATGGTTGTATCTGTTAAAGACTAAGGATGACATATTTAGTAAATTCCAAGAATTCAAGGCTAAAGTAGAGAACCTAACAGATAAGAAGATCAAGACAATAAGAACTGATGATGGAAGAGAATACACCTCCAAGGATCTCATTGCCTTTTGTAAAGAAGTTGGGATTAGGAGGGAGCTCATTGTCCCTCACAATCCTCAACAAAATGGTGTGGCTAAAAGAAAGAATAGAACCATTGAAGAATCAATCAAGGCAATGATGAATGATCATAACTTATCTATATTCCGATGGGGAGAAGCAGCTATGACAATTGTTTATGTTCATAATAGAAGTCCACATAGAATATTGAAGAACATGACTTCTGAAGAAGCATTCTTAGGAAAGAAGCCATGCATTGAACATTTGAGAATATTTGGATGTCTTGTATACATTCATGTCCCCAAGGATAAGAGAAAGAAGTTGGAACCCTCAAGAAAGAGAGGAATGTTCGTTGGTTATATTGAATCATCAAAAGCATATAGAATCTATGTTCTAGGTCAACAGAAGATTGAAATAAGTAGAGACGTAACTTTTGATGAAAGTATTGCATTTAAGAAATCTATAGAAGAACCTATATAATCCAACAAAGAAGAGGAACTTGAAGACACCAAAGAAGAAAGTACATGTTCTCCAGAATAATCTAATGAAGAACAAAAACCACCACATGAATATGTGGAACCAACTATTATACCTAAGACAAGAAAAAGACCAGCATGGCTTGAAACTACTTTGCATGAAGTAGAAAAGCATAAGGCTCCCACTGGTACTTTTAGACAAAGCAAGAAACCCAAAACGTTCACTAGTTATGCGACACCCATGACAAGTTTCGTTAATGCAGAACCTTCCACCTTTGAGGAAGCAATTAAGAAGAAAGAATGGAAGGAGGCCATGATGGAAGAATACAAATCCATCATGAAGAATGGTGTATGGGAAGTTGAGACCTAAAGACAAGTTTGTAGTCACTTCAAAGTGGGTGTATAAGATAAAGTATGTTGTAGATGGAAGTATTGATAAGTACAAGGCGATATTTGCGGCTAGAGGGTTCTCCCAATAGAAGGGAGAAGATTGTGATGAGACATTTGCTCCGGTTTCCAGATATACATCTATTAGAGCCATAATATCTCTAGCAACTTCCATGGGTTGGAGCTTACATCAGATGGATGTAAAGACCACCTTTGTCAATGGAGTGATTGAGGAAGAAGTATATATAGAGAAACCTCAAGGTTTTGAGGTACACCCAAAAGAAACCCATGTATGCATATTGAAGAAGGCCTTGTATGGACTCAAGCAAGCTCCAAGAGCTTGGTATGCATGCATTGATAGTTATTTGACGAGACTTGGATTTTCCAAGAGTCATGCTGATCCAAATGTCTATTAAAAGGTTGTGAAAAATGCACCTATTATTCTACTGTTATATGTTGATGGCATGTTCCTGACAGGTGCAGAGCCTCTCATTATTCAGTGTAAGAAGGAGCTATCCACTGAATTTGATATGGAGGATCTTGGTCTCATGCACTACTACTTAGGACTAGAAGTGTGGCAGAAGCGTGGCAAATTCTTCCTAGGACAAGGAAAGTACGTTGTAAAGATCCTTCAGAAGTTTGGGATGATGGATTTCAAATCCATGGCAACTCCCATGGTAACATATTTTAGGAAGTTGAGAGACTCTGATTCTGATCCAATAGACTCGTCCTTGTACCGACAATTGATTGGCTCCTTGATGTATTTGGTAAATGCTAGACCAGACATATGATTTGTTATGAACATGTTGAGTTAGTTCTGGGTGGAACCTAAACAAGAGCATTGGGTGGCTGCAAAGCATATCTTGAGATATATTTGTGGGACGATAATGTATGGTTTGAGATATACCTCAAACAGTGAAGTAAAGCTACATGGATTTACCGATTCAGATTGGGCAGGGAGTGCGAAAGATAGAAAGAGTTTTTCTGGACTATGTTTCAGTTTGGGTTCTGCTATGATTTCATGGGCTAGCAGAAAACAGAAGTTTGTTTCACTCAGCACTGCGGAAGCAGAATAAATTGCAGCTTGTGATGCTTGTATGGGAACAATGTGGCTTTGTAAGCTGGTTTTTGGACTGTTCGATCAGGTGCTAGATTCGACCATGATATATTGTGATAACCAGACCTGTGTGAAGCTCTTAGAGAACCCAATGTTCCATGACATGTTGAAGCACATTTAGATCAAGTATTATTTTCTCCATGATAAAGTTAAGAGGGGAGAACTGGTTCTCCAATATATCTCCACTAATGAGCAGACTGCAGATATTTTGTCGAAGCCTTTGTCCAAGATAAATTTTTCATAATTGAGGGACAAGTTGGGGCTCGAGGAGATTACTCCCTTCATTGAAAGGGAGGAGATGACTTTCGGTTGGGAGAGAGCACTGATATGTGGCATCATGGACAGTCAGTGAGCTACAAATCTGTATCATACTAGTACAACTTAGAGATGATGATTGCATCATGTCAAATATGATCATGCTAGTACAACTCATATATGATACATATGTTTGGAGTTGTTGATACAGTGGCCCGAGGAGCATCGTGCTAGTACAACTTAGAGGTGGTCATACAACTTAGAGATGATGCTTGCATCATGCTAGTTATGTTCATGCTAGTACAACTTAGAGATGATGTTGATGAGTTGCATCATGTTAGATATGATCATGTGAGTACAACTTAGAGGTGGCATGCAACTTAGATATGATGCATTGGCATCATGCCAAATATGTCATGCTAGTACAACTTATAGATGATCATACAACTTAGAGATTATGCAGGAGGGCTCGTGTCATGCTAGATATGATCATGTGAGTACAACTTAGATGTGGCATACAACTTAGATATGATGCATTGACATCATGCTAGATATGTCATGCTAGTATGACTTAGAGATGATCATACATATTAGAGGTAACACAATGAGGCATTGATCTACATCATGTGAGTACAACTTAGAGGTGGCATACAACTTAGAGGTGGCATACAACTTAGATATGATGTATTGACATCATGCTAGATATGTCATGCTAGTACGACTTAGAGATGATGTAGATGATACTCCGGATCACGCTAGTACAACTTAGATATGATGCATGCACATCATGCTAGTATGACTTATAGGTGATGCAGTTGATGACATTGTTGATGCAGGATGATATCAGACGATATGATTTGATTGATGTGGAGAATGTATGTCTCTAGATAGTAGTTGTATGCTAATGTGGTGGATGTGATCCACTGGTAGTGATTGTATGTCACTGGTTAGTAGTTGTGTGCTACTAGGAGTGGTTGTGTACCACTGGATAGTAGTTGTATACTACTATGGTTAGACACAGTTGTGTTCTATTGGATGACATTGTTCTGATTTCCATGGAGACTATCTAGATGGATAGTGATGATGGTGATCATGATTTGATCATGAGATAGTCGTTGTGGCTATGATGATGCTACCGTTTGAATGGTTTGTTTGTGCTCAAGACCATTTCCTTAATACCTCCCTAATTAGGAGGGAGTGTTGATATTACGGTAGTTGCGAGAGGTATTTGTTAGAAAAATGGGTGTGCTCATTTCACCATAGACAATATAGCAATATTGTCACCCAACCATACGCACAACGACCACCCCTAATCACCTTAACCTTAACAGAAAAAATAATTCTGGTAGCAGACCAATAACCAACCAAGGCTAGCGCACCAAGCAAGGATAACCGAAGACCAAGCATAAACTCCAAATCAATAACCCAAGACAAAGTCACTACTGCAACACTTGCATTTCTCCTTCACTCATGCACACTTTTTGTCCTTATGTAGTCGTGAGTGAGTGAGTGTCAAATGATCTCTAGTGCCCTCTATTTATACTGCTCCATCTTAACTGACTGGGCCAACTTCTCTTTCTACGGGCTAGTAACTCAATAGTAATTATTATATTAAGTCAACTTGTCTTCTAGGGTTATTATCCAAGGCTTTAGGGCTTCTCTTGCTTCCTAGAATATTCTATTCTTGTCAAAGGTTACAAGTGGAGGTTAATACCTCCCGCAACTACCATAATATCAACACTCCCTCCTAGCTAGGGAGGTATTAAAGGAAATGGTATTGAGCACAAACAAACCATTCAACCGATAGCATCATCATAGCCATGCATGCTATCTCATGATCATATCACGAGCACCATCATCACTATCCAACTAGATAGTCTCCATGACAATAAGAACAATGCCATCCAATACATCACAATTATGTCTATTCATAGTAGTTTACAACTACTATCCAGTGGTACACAACTAGTCTCAATAGCACACTGCTACTAACCAGTGACACACAATCACTATCAATGGATCACATTTGCCACATTAGCATACAACTACTGTCTAGAGACATACCGACTCTACAACAATCATATCATATGATATCAATATGCATAAACAATATCATGATACAAACTGAGTCATATAGGCCATTCTTCCACTCACATATCTGACATTTGGAAGAGCATCTGCCCTCGAAAAGTAAAACATCAGCCATGGGCTATCTGGACTATTCTTCTCGAGCATAGAAGAATAATTGTCCCCCATTTTTGAGCCTAGACCATTCACCTAACTGGGCCATTCCTCCGACACTAATAATAGTGCAACCCGAAGAGAATGAGTCTGCCCTAGGGAATCCATGTCCTTGATTGTTGAACCTGGACCATTTACCTAACTGGGCCATTCCTCCGACACTAATCATAGTGCAACTCGAAGAGAATGAGTCTGCCCTAGGGAATGACTATCCGAACCATTTCCTAAGGAAAATATTGTCCTGCACCAACCTCCAAAACAGACCATTCTTCGAGACTGCTCACAACTGTGAACTTTGAAAGAATGATAACCCAACGAGGTGGACCATTCTACTTGACCACTACTTAGAGTGATTTCCAAGAAGAATGATTGTCCTAGACCATTCCCCCACATTGGCCACAAGGGGAATCATTGTCTATGGTACATCAACAATCTATCGTACCATTTTCATTACGAAAATGACTGTTCAATCTAGA
>ML779769.1:142552-168579 GCA_009831015.1 Picea engelmannii | reverse complement strand
CTAGATGAAGTGTATCTTAAACCATAGTTTAGCGTCCTACAAATATATCTTAGAACATGTTTTGCAGCTATCTAGTGCTCATGTTTGGGTTCCACCTGGAACTGACTAAAAGTGTTTACAACAAAGCAAATATCTGGTCGAGTATTCACTAGATACATCAGTGACCCAATCAATTGCTGATATAGGAACGGGTCTACTAGATCAAAATCTGGGTCTCTTACTTTTCTTATATATGTGGTCATAGGAGTGGCCATGGATTTGCAATCCATCATTCCAAATTTATGAAGAATCTTCACTGTATACTTTCTTTGTCCAAGAAATATTTCACCACGCTTCTGCCATACTTCTTGTCCCAAGTAATAGTGCATGAGACCAAGATCTTTCATATCGAACCAAGAAGTTAATTCCTTCTTACACCGGGTGATGAGAGACTTTGTACCTGTCAAGAATAAATCATCAACATACAGTAGTAGAATCACAGGTGCATTGTTTACAACCTTGTAGTAGAGATTTGGATCCGCATGACTCGTAGAGAAACCAAGTCTTATTAAGTAACCCTCAATTCTGGCGTACCAAGCTCTTGGAGCTTGCTTGAGTCCATACAAGGATTTCTTTAATATGAAAACATGAGTGTCTCTGGGATGTACCTCAAAACCTTGAGGTTGTTCAATGTACACTTTTTCTTCAATTGCTCCATTGAAAAAATATGTCTTTACATCCATTTGATGTAGACTCCATCCCATGGAAGCAACAAGAGACATAATGGCTCTAATAGAAGTATATCTGGAAACATGAGCAAAGGTTTCGTCATAATATTCTCCCTCCTTCTCGGAGAACCCTCTAGCTATGAACCTTGCCTCATATTTGTCCACGCTTATGTCCACTGCATGTTTGATCTTATAGACCTATTTTGAAGTTACAAATGATTTTTCCTTGGGTCTAGGCATGTCTTCCCACACGTCATTTTTCATGATAGACTGGTATTTTTTTGTCATGGCTTCTTTCCAGTGTTTCTTCTGAGTTGCTTCTTCAAATGTGGTGGGTTCTTCATTTATAAGTTTTGTCATACACGCTGCATAGCTGGAGAATCTTTTGGGCTTCTTGCTTTCTTTGAAAGTGCCACTTGGAGCTTTGAGTCTTTCCGTTTCTTGTAGAGTAGCTTCAAGCGAAGCCGGACAATTTCTAGTTTTTTTTACAATGACTGATTCGATATGTTCGCATGGTTGTATCGGATGATCAAGTTGTTCTGGTTCTTCATTCTAACTTTCTTGAAGATAGGTGTTTTCTTCTTTAGGCTCTTCATATTCTTCTTCTTCCATGGATTCTTCTATAGATTTCTTGAAAGCCATCTTCTCATTGAAGGTTACGTCTCTGTTGACTTCAATCTTATGTTGTTCTGGAATATAGATTCTATAGGCTTTGGAGGATTCACTATATCCAACAAATATGCCCTTCTTTCATGAGGGTTCTAGTTTCTTCCTTTTATCCTTGGGGATATGAATGTAAATAGGGCACCCAAATATTCTTAAGTGTTCCACATTAGGTTTCTTTCCTGAGAAGGCTTCTTCTAGAGTCATATCCTTCAATATGTGGCAGGGACTTCTGTTCTGAACATATATTGCTTTCATGGCTACTTCTCCCCATAAATACATGGATAAACCTTGATCATTCATTAGTGCCTTAACGGTTTCCTCAATGGATCTATTCTTCATTTATGCTACTCCATTTTGTTGAGGATTATGAGGAATGACTAGCTACCTCCTAATCCCTGTTGATTTGCAAAAGGAAACAAATTCCTTGGATGTGTATTCTCCTCCATTATCTATTCTCAAAGTCTTGATTTTCTTGCTTGTGAGGTTTTCCATTTCTGCTTTTAATTCTTGAAACTTGCTGAAAACTTCATCCTTTGTCTTCAAGACATATAACCGAGTCTTTCTTGAGTAATCATATATGAAGGTTACATAATAAAGAGAACCGCCCATAGATTTGACTGGCATCGGACCACAAACATTTGAATGTATTAGATCTAGGATTTCCTTAGATCTATTATTGCTACTTGGGAATGGCTTCGTAACATTTTTACCAAGTGAACATCCTCTACAAGTTCCTTCATGTGTAGATTGTAGTTCCGGTATTCCTTTAACCATTTTCTCGAGGAAGGTAATGCTTGATAGTTAAGATGAGCATACCTTCTATGCCAAAGTTCACTAGGATTGACTTCATCATGTACAAGATCTTCATCACTACGTTATAGTAGTTTGTATAATCTGCGTTCATGAGTTCCAATAACTCTAGCATTCTCTATGCTAGAGTCTTTAGACCAAGATAGTACTTCACCATCTACAAAGGCTATTATATTTCCTTTGTCTTCTAGGTAAGATATAGATACAAGATTCTTTTCTAAACCAAGTACATATAAGACTGTACTCAAATGAACATTGTTACCTGATTTCAATTTGATGGAGGCTTGACAAATTCCTTTCACTGGATAGGTGTTCTTGTCTCCAAGTTCAACCTTGTAGGATGTCTTCTTTTCATTCAAGCTAAAGAGTTTGACCTAGTCTCCTGTCATATGTCTGGAAGCTCCACTGTCAATTATCCACATGTCATATTCAAGAGTTCTTGTAAGAGCTGAATAGTGTAGATGATCTGCCTTTTCATTCATGATTTATGTTGATTGATAGTTGGTCAAACTTTGACTTTGACTAGTCAACCATTGACTTTGACCCAAAATATCAACCTTGATGCTTTTTCCTTCTGAGAATGTCAATAGGTGCGTTGGACTAAGGCGCACTAGAATATCCTTTCCTTGAGTAAAGTGTTCCATTATAAGGTGCTAGGCAAGAGGTTTTAGGATTTGCAGTTGTACCTGTTAGAAACCCTAGCGACAGTGCTTCAGTAACTGCACCTGCCAGAAACCCTAGCGACAGTTCTTCAATGAGTTTGATAATCTTATGGCTTATCTTCCTTCCAGTGGTTAGACTGTTTGAAAGAGGTGTGGGTCCATAACCTATTAGAAAAATGGGTGTGCTTGTTTCACCATAGACACAAAGGCCACCCCCGAGCACCTTAACCTTGACAAACATAATAATTCAGGTAGCATAGCAATAACCAACCAAGGCTAGCACACCAAGCAAGGATAACCAAAGACCAAGCAGACAATCCAAACCAATAACTCAAGACAAAGTCACTACTGCAGCAGTTGTAGTTCTCCTTCACTCATGCACACTTGTTGTCCTTATGCAGTCATGAGTGAGTGAGTGACAAATGAGATCTAGCACCCTCTATTTATACTCCTCCATCTTAACTGACTGGGCTGACTTCTCTTCCTGGGGGATAATAACTCAATATTAATTATTCTATTAAACCGACTTGTCTTCTAGGGTTATTATCCAAGGTTTTAGGGTTTCTCTTGCTTCTCAGAATATTCTAGTCTCGTCCAAAGTTACAAGTGGAGGTTAATACCTCTCACAGCTACCATAATATCAACAATATTGACCTCTACGTGTAACCTTTGACGAGACTATAATAATCCGAGAAGTAAGAGAAACCCTAAATAGTTGGTTAATAACCCTAGAAGACTAGTCGGCTCAAGAGAATAACTTATATTAAGTTATTAGCCTCAAGAGGAAGAAGTCAGCCCAATTAGGTCACTTAGAGGACTATAAATAGAGGGCGCTTGAGCTCATTTGCACTCACTCACTTTCACAATTGCATAAGGACATGTGGTGTGCATAACCGGAGGAGAGTTGCAACTGCTGCAGTGGTGACTTGGTCTTTGGTTATGGTTTGGATTTCCTGCTTGGTACACTAGCTTTGGAGAGAGGCACGCTACCTTGGTTGGTTATTGGTTCTAGTGACTGCTTCCAAAATTATTCTATCTATCAAGGTTAAGGTGCTCGAGGGCGGCCTTTGTGCCTATGGTTGGGTGACAATATAGTGATATTGTCTATGGTGAAACGAGCACACCTATTATTTTAACAACACAAAGTCCCATATCACTTTTATGAAATTCATAATGCCTTTCTGTCTACTTTCAAAAAACTAGTCTGGTCCCACCACATCGAGATTGTATGTAAAAGTTGTTGCCTTCTTGGCAGAAAGAGGGGTTTTTGAAACCTTGGACAATTTCAGTTTCATAAGACTATATGATTTTGAGGGAAAACCTTCCTTACTTCCTTTTTATGTGTCAGATAAATTCTTTGTTATTGAAGTCTGTAGACAATACAAGTTTTGGGCGCACTTCTTTAATGAAAAGAGGAAAAAACAATTCATTCCATTGCCTTGGAAAATTGAGGAAATCATTGTAAAACACATTTCCCATCTAGATAAACTTGCCAATCATTTTGATAATTTCAAACTAAAAGTTCCTAAAATTCTAGGATTTGACCCCAGTAATTTGTTTACAACACATGTCTGCAGTCAGTTACGACTCATAGTTTGTTAAGACTACCTAATTTAAAGAGGGAGGTGGGGATAATTAGAACCCCATGGAATCCATCCCTGACAAAGCTCATGATGATATTGACACCCTAGTTAGCACTAACGACCAGTATAAACAAAAGGGTTGAACCACAAGAAGTGATAATCCTAACCCCAGTTCACCAAATCGAGAGGAGTTCTTCAACGAAAAAAAGGATCCATGGAAACAGTCTTGGCCAAAATAATTCTCATTCGAGAAATTTTGGTGACGGAGGGGATGAAAACCCTTTAAAAGGAGATATTGGGAAAACACATATTACCCCTCTAGCACTCAAAAGAAAAAGAGATGTAACTAAAAAAGGAGAAAAATTTCAATACCTAAGCCTGAAGACATGGAAGTGGATGCTAAAGAAGAAAAACCTAACTAGGGTGCACAAAGATTGTTGAAAAATAGAGAAATAAAACAAGAGTTGGCTTGTCAAGAGCTATTGGTCTTTGAGGAGGAATCCGTTACATTGCGCCACACAAGCTTTAACAAAGATTCTAAAAAGTTGTTGATTGAAAAAAATAATTTGAAAAATAAAAAGGTTCTTGAGAAGTGGAACTCTGAGATTGATTTACAAGAGGTGAGACCCTCAAATGTTATGCAATTTCACGAAGCAGCCAAAGAAGCACTCAAGTCATCAATTGATGAAATTGAACAAGAAAATCAAATTTTGAAAGAAAAAATAAAAGAATTAGAGAATTCCTTACTACCAAAGCCTTTATTCACCGAGCCAATTGCCACCGTACAACCTCACAATACTTTAGAAGACACTATGAAACCAAGCTCTAGAATAAGGGGTGCTTCAAAATTATTAATAGCCATCAGACAATATACTGGAGAGATTATAAATAAAAATTGTTCTAATATTTTAGATATGAGAACTAAGTACTAGTTCTACTATACTTTCTTCAAGGATTACGAATTTCAAAGAATATCTCCAAAAGGACCTAGATAGTGATGAAAATTTCTATAAAGAAGCTATTGGCACGTTTTCTGCCAAAATCTCTAATATGAATGACATGCAAAGGAGAGAGCAAAATCTCCTACCAAAATTTTTGATTAAGGTAGATTGATGCAGGATGGTTAAAAATGATTGAATGTTTAAAAGAATTACTTAGGGAATGTGATGTCATAAATAGCAAAAGGAGTGATTTATTTATAAATTTTGTTGATTTGACGAAGGAGGTGAGGGGCCCACATTTGATTATGATTCAATTCTACTTTCTAAAGATCTGTTACAAGAACACTTGGATGCCTTAAAATTTTCATGGGCAAATGATTTCGATGAAATAACTGAATACTTGGAAGAGGAAATGGAAAAGTGGTTGATCCGCTATGTAAAGAAGAATGAAGTTGAAGACACGTTGCACAAACTAGTTTTGATATTAGATATATTGAAAAAGAATTATTCAATGCAAAAATTAAACATGAGACAATGGTTTCTTCCATGAAGGAGTAAATCGAATTATTGTTGAAAAAGACAATGACGAAGATAATTGAGCCAGATTAGCAAAAGTTAGTTACAACTACCACAAAACCTCCAACTGAAAACTCTACAAAAAGCACTCCAACAAACAAATGAATGAGGGTACTTTCCATCATAGTAAGTCAAGTAATCATATTATCCATTTTTTCTTTCTCAGTTAGTCGTTGTCAGATTTTTCTTGTTCCAGGATTTGCAAAAACAAAAGGTCGACACTTGATTGTGTCTATTTTCTATCTTCCAAGTCTTCCTTTAATTTTATGGTCTGCGGTATCCCTATCCCAATCCTCTTTGAAGGACAAATTCCATGAACGTTTAAGACATTATTATTTTTGAAACATTTGTATCTTTTTTAGGATCCCCAGAGAACCATTTGGGGCATTACATTAGTGATTTCTCATACTTGTTTAAAACATGAGACTTCAAATGTGTGTCTATCAATTATTTTGAGTTCTAATGCAATAATCATGTCAAGTTCTCTGCAAATGCAAGCTATATTTCTTATCTTGTCTAATGATGTATCTTGCCTCAATGACGGAAACAATGTCTTTGGAAATTTCTTACTTTTATGGTTTACAATCTTGTGTCATATTATAAATATTTAGTTTTTTGAACAATCCTGGTCCTCTCTCATATGTCCTTTTTACGTGAATATTTATTTTTTGAAATCTTAAATCTTTTATAGTCTTTTTATGTAAATTGTGAAATATTAAAAGAGGGGTACCGCCTCTACAAAAACGCAGGGGGCTTTATCCTCGTCATGTTATCTTAAGACTTTGATAGTATTTTAGATCAACAAACCTATACAAATTACCTTCTCTAACCCCTATTATCTGAGTTTTATCTAGGGTAGATTCCTTAAGTTCGATGAGGACTTGCTAGTTCTTGAACTCCACCACAAAACCCTTATCTTCCATAAACAAAACTAAAATAAAATTCTTCCTAAGACTTGGTACAAAAAATACAGAGTCAAAATCTAAAGAATTATTTGACTTGAGATGGAAGGGAATAGTACCAACTATGCTACTGGGTACTTGGCATCATCACTAAACTAACATGTACTCCTAAGTCCCGCTTCTTCAAACTAGAAAACAATTGTCGAAACGATATCATATGTTGAGATGCCCCATTGTCCACATACCACACATTCCTTGAAATCATATTAGTATAAAAGCAAGATACCAACAAAAAAACATTCTTGAACTTGGCGGAAAACTTGTTCATCTAAGTTTTTATCGAGGTTGCCACATGTTTTTGTCACTGCTTCCATTTACCCTTCTTCTTCTTTAGACATTGTGATGCATAATGACCATGTTCATGACAAACAAAGCACTTTATTTTACTTAAGTCCTTTTATGGCCATGAGGTTGACTCTTCAATCTTTCCCTTACCCTTGCTAGGTCAATTACCTATGCCCTTATTTGACTGACCAAATAAAACTAGATTCTCATTACCACCCTTCTTGCTAGCCTTTGACTCCATCCAAGTCCCCTCCTACATATAATCATCCCATAGTCTCTCAAAATTAAGAACGTTCTTCCGAACACAAATACCTTTGAAAAATGGTTCCCATGAAGTTGGGAATCCATTCAATGCCATGTTCACTAGCTCTATATCTACAACCTTCTCCCCAATTGTTGCAAGTTGATCACAAACATGTGACCTTCATAAAGTAACCGGTGATTAAGTATGATTTGGTCATCTCTATGGCTTTGAGATTGTTCTGCAATATCATCTCCATGTTTATGTTCTCACTTTTGTAGAGACTTACCGAGGCATCAAACAACTTTTCCATTGTTTCATTCTCATATATATGAGAAATCAAATGATCCTTTATGGCATCCAAGATCATCCACTTGGCCTTCACTTCCCTCTTATTATGAGCTACTAACTGATGTGAATCTATAAGCAGAGTCATGGCATCCTTAACAATATCCCAGAGATCATTCTCTTCTCATAAGAGTGTAACCCCCACCTTCCATGATAAGAAATTTGAGGCAACATCGAATACATCTTCGAACTTGAGGCTAGTTGATGTCATTTATGAGATCTACTGCACAAACTCCCAAATCTAAAAATTAGTTTTCAAACCCTCTAAGTATTGTTTCTTCTTCCCTGCAATAGATTTACTGTTGCAAATCCCTGAGAATCTTAATAAAAGAAATAGCTATGATACCATGTAAAAAATTCAATCCTAGATCACTTGTGTCATTATGATCTCAATTAAACAAGTAAATTGTTGAATTTAATTAATGTTGAAATTAGATTTCAGACCATAGCATCAATCACACAATCGTTGGAAATTAAATAGTAAAAGCATAAGGTAATTACTCCAAAATTGGTGTTTCATTCCTTTAAAAAAAATTACAAAAAAACCTCCACAAGTTGCCAAAAAACAACAACTACATGGTTACCGAAATCGCCCTAAACTAAGTAAAACTCTCGGCCTAAGAAATACACCTTGTCGAAACAAACTATATGGGCCTAAATCTCTACTCTCTTTCTCTGAGTCACTCAACCTACTCAATTGCCCATGTGTGTAAACCCTCTATCTTAACATGTCTTTATACTTTTAGCTAAGACCAAAACCCTAGTCTATTTTTTAAATTACTTCTAGTTTAAGTCATGCATGCATGAAATACACTTTTTAGACTCAACTACTAAATAGAAGACTTTTCACTTTTTTACTAAAGTAAATTACACAATAAATTACTTTTCGAAAATAGAAATATCTTGAACCACTTCTCACTCATTCACATTGAACCTATGTAGAAGTTCTTGTCCGAGCTATATTTCTCAGCTCACTACAACCAATGATGAAGAACAAGATGGATTCTATTGAATGGATCAATGGAATGGCTTGGAGGCTTTTATAGCTTTTGCAGTGTTATTGCACAAGATTGGCAATGTCCACATTTTATTAGTGATTGCACTCAAAAAATAGAGAGACAAAATGAGGGGTATTGAAATGAAATTTTCCAGAGTGACTACAAACCAAAGAAAATGGCCACAAGATGATAGATCAAAAAAAGCTTTGATACACTACCATTGTACCTTATGATACTAAATTACTAATAGTATGTCATAGGCATTCATAAATAAAAGCATAAGGCCAATTCCATGCTGATATGTACCCAGTTTGATTTCCCTTGGATTAAGTGCACTAGTCCATGTGATGGGTTTACTAGAAATGCTGTGCATAAATGTGGGAAAGCATCCCTTGGATTTCCTACGAAATTTTCTTTGGAAAAAGGTACAAACACAAGATCAAATAGTCCAAAAGACAATAAATATATTAAAAATTACAAGCTATGGTGACATAATATTCATTTGAAGAATAATAGTGTATATTGGTAACGTAAATTAATTACTGGGTTGACCATGCACAATACATTAAAACCATCTGAATGCTATGATAATATATTTAAAAAGACATGATGATGGTATAATGAAAGATATTCTATATGAGCTCCCTTGGAGGTCTATTGTTCTCTACAACTTCAATGCTTCCATAAAATTATCATGGCAAAAGATTAATTGTGGTCATTGGAAATTTCAAACCTCATAATCTACCATATCAATCACCGAGAACATCTTACATCCACTAACAATACCAACAAACATGATAAGCATGCCTTCTAATAAGCTTCTAAAGGCTAGATTTGTATCATAGCTTTCGTAATTTGCAGCATAGAATTAAAACAATTAAGTCGAAGTGCAATTGAAATCTTTTGCATTCTAGCACCGAGTTTTGGTTATCATCACAACACCCAACACAAAGATCCAACTATTAAAAAGGCAAGCTGTAGTATCAAAATATAAGGAAACCACACCAGATGTATACCAGCTCGACCTGTACATTGACTATTTCCTATGCAACTACAAGCACAATTAGCAGATAGTAGCCTAAATCAAAGCAACATGATAGAATAGAATTTGTAGTGTATGCTTAAATGCTCCAAATTTCAAAACAAGTACAGTGTGCAATCCATCATGCTTGATTGCTTGAATGTTTGATTCCTGATTAAAATTGCACTGTTTAGACACAAAATGAAAAGGCATCTGAAGCACAACTGAAAATATCCATTTTCTCAACGCATTGCTTGCAGATTTCCACACTATCTTAGATCTAAATTACAACAAACAAGCCTTATAGGGCATCTGCCAAATTTCAAGTCGGATTACTTCTAATCATTTCCCTTGATGCATATTATGGAAATTAGCAAGAACCAAATATCATTTCCATCAATTTGAAAGTGGGTGGCATATAAATTCTGCCAGCGAAAGAGGCTACAGTATACAAAAATGCCAAACTTTTTCTTTGTAAAGGCACAATTATGGCGTTCGGAGAACAAAAGATTGGCACTCTCAGCTCTCTTTTCAAGAATACTTTCTACATGCTTTTCATTTTGTGCGTGCTCAAAAAATACTGAACCATAAGGTGCAGCCGAAGCCTGTTCCAATAGCTTAATATTTTTAGCATCATCGCCCTCCCTCCATCAATATTTCATTGAGCACATGTAATGAGATCTCTAAGCATTCTCTTCATTCAGACACCTGCATTCAAGGTTTGTTTTATTAAAAACAGTTGCCAAATTATTTCTGAGTCAAAACATCGCACTGTTAGCTGTCATATATTTTGCAAAGATTCACTCTAGATCTAAAAGTGGCAATAACAATATTGCTATTTTGCCATCTATAACACAGTCCTGGGACTTCTATCTTCTGCTATCAATGAAATTGGCCCATAAATGAGAAGTTAAATTAAAGACTCCACAAATATTTTAAAAGTAAGTGCATAGACAAAAACTCATCAAGAACCTTTTAGTATCATTCACTTGGCAAAAGATTAGCCTAGAACTTACCAAAATGCTGACCCTAACTCTGAAATAATTTCCTAGCAATTAAGAAACTACTTGGATTATTTCCAAACTCAAATATTCACAAATCCATTCAAACTTACCAATGGGGCATTGGTTCATTGCTGACGTCAAGAAAGTATTAAGCCATCCACAAGGGTTCTACTCTCGCTATGGTCTGCCCCACCAGAATGGTATGTTTCAAAAAGGGATACGGACAGGTGCAAGTCCCAACTGATTTTGGTGGAATAAATATTCCTCATATGTAGCACCAAGCTGAAGGAAGTCCATGTTATGTGGTGCAGCCCTCAACATCAGGGCATGTTTGTCAAAAACAAATTCCAGGAAATGAAAAAAAGTTCAATTGAAACTCAAAGAGAGGAAAGTTTTATGTTTACTGCTGCTTTATATCTAAGACAAATGGCTCATAGCTGCATGGCTTATATCATTTGGAATACATCTAGAACATACAAGCTGCATGGCCCTTTGAATCACGTCTTACAAAATTGGTAACTATATGTGCAGCTCATATTCCGATGACCAATCTGGCTTCATCACCCTTTATATGGCTATCCCTTCCCATTTCGTCTGAGCAGACTCAATTATAACATTTTGACTGTCGTCAAAACTTTCCGTAAAGAAAGACAACATTTCACTTATCCAACTACCGGTCAATTACTAATTACTAAATTAGCAGCCAGGACCATTTTTTATTACTAATTAACATATCCAATTACAAGGGCCTTTTACATGATATAAATTAAGCCAACTAAAATGTTTTCATTGCATGGTATGAAATGACTGAGCATATCTTATAATGTTAAATGAATTGAACATATTACAACCCTCTCTTGGTTCATATCATATAATGAAAACATTACGGACAACAAGCAGCACCAAAAATATTCTTATGGCAGAGAGACTGTAGTGGCAGAAACTTATAGTACAAGCATGTCAATGCAAAAACAGTCAATAAAGTTAGAGTAGAAGTTCTGGATTTAAACTGTCTTAGTTTAGAAATGTTCCCAATGTTTTAAGTGGACACTCCACTCATCATCAAGGGATCTAATAGCTTTGAATGATAGAGAAGAGTGGAACATCAATAAGTTTAAATAGGCCTAGAGGGGAATCAGCTGTTAAATCTAGTTAGAAAAAAAATGATTAAATAATAATATAATATTACTGAAGAGGGGATTTGATCAAATAAAAATGAATAACATTCAAAACTTGATAGGGGTGGCAGGTGCAGCGGGTGGGAGGAGCATGGGGATAGATCAAATATGATCCCAATGGACATTTCAAAATAGACTTCGTATGGGGACTAAACATTACTACTAGCAATGAGGCAGAAGCAATGACAACATATCAAGGATTATAGCTGCTCAAGGAAGAAGGGGTGAAATAGGCAACAGTGGTTGGTGACTCATCAATAATAAGTACATCCCTTTTGCATCAAACAATTCCCTAGAATCCTTTTCTCTGACACCTTATCCAAAGAATCCTAGCAATGGCCAAAATTTTTGAAGCAATAGAATGTTATCAAGTGTATCAAGCACACAATACTGAGGCAGATCACCTTGCCAATCTTGATGCAGGCTTGGGCGAAGGATATATAAATGTAAAAGGAGGGGCTCCCCGATTCATGCCCCTCCCATGACAATTTAGTGCATTAAGTTCTTAATGGATATTGAATGCAGATGTCTCATCATACAAGATCGACATGAAAGAGAGTTATGGCATTAGTCCACTCCAAAATCCAATTCACTCATTTGCCAATGTTCATGATAATGAATAGTACCATGGCTTGGTCATGCTCTACCTGTGGTTTATTTGTTCTGGAATCGCGGATTGGGTTCGTAGATGTTCCTCCTTCTCTCACTCCCAGAATCTGCGACTGAGAAGCGAGTCTGAGGGTCTGTTCTGGATGTGAATCAAAGGGGAATTTGGTGGGTTATCAGACTCGAACTCAGCTGGAAGGTGGCTGTATATTATTTAGAAGAAGCTAGAACAAGAAATTGTCCCTCCTCAGTAGCAATTGCTCACTGCCATTGCAGAAGCAATTGTTTTGTATTGTGTGACTTGGTTGAGGTCCAAAGAAATGTAAAGCTATGTGGGTGTGAGGTAACAAAGGCTCTGGAAACTGTGGTGAATTCGGCTCTGCAACAAAGTTGCTGGCACGAGGCATGAGAGGAAAAACCGCTTGTGGTGATTCCAGAATGGGACCAGTGTACTTTAGAGACAGCACCCAATGGAGGATGCTCAAATATTTGGAGTGGGAATTTAGGGCCTTCATGCAGATTCAAAGGAGCAAATACCTGGAGCTAGACTTGAACTTGGGGTCTTTGATTTCATTGGTGTCTCACATTTCTGGTAATCTCAATCTCCCTCGGGAGATGATTCCGTCTCCCCCTCCTTCAATCTCTGTTTCAAATGGGAACCCTCTTCACATGGCTCACAGTCCAAGGATGAGTGCATGGATGTTCAATGCTCTCTCAGACCAAAACTGATGGTTGCTAAAGAAGGAACTTGCCCTGTGGACAATAAACCAGCGTAGATCCATCTTAAATTTGGATCTATCAAGCACCGAGAGGGATTAATATTTTAGATATGTCATTTTTTTAATTATTATTTAATATGAAGGAATTAATATTTTAGATGTTGTCATATGTAAGTAGTCTATATATGTGTGTAATATGTAATGGTTCGAGTAATTGTTTCATTTTAATTGAGCCGACTTTATTTTTATTATTAATATTTTTTTTAATTGAGCCGACTTTAATTTTTTTTAATGTAACCTTATCTAACATAACACTAATGTGACAACATCTCCCCCATACTGGTCTGTAGAGCACCTCGCTACTCTCGGTGCAATAATGTAACCTTATCTAACATAACACTAACGTGATAACATCTCCCCCATACTGAGCTGTAGAGCACATCACTACTCTTGGTGCAAAATTGGTCACGTGGTATGAGGAAATCATTAAGGAGACTCAAGTGATAGACAATACCCTTCATGGGCCAGCTTTCTAAGTTTTTTTTCATTTTGTCATGTTTTGTCAAGTTGTGTTGCTACTATCTCAGTTTGTCTGGCAGAATACCTGCTATGTTTTTCAGTTAAGAGTTTGGATATTGAAATTTTGTTGATGAGCAGCGGCCATATCCTTCTCTATTTGTATTACGATGTCAACCGATTTGGCCACAACTTTTTCTAATGCAAAGTTACTGGTTACTGTTTAAAAAGCCAGTAATATATATAATACATCTAAAAAGGGAACAAAAGGATAAAATTAATAACTAATATTCGAATATGATATGATTCTAACGAGAATATGAGTCTACTTACATAAAGGATATGTTATGGAATGAAACTATAACTAATATTAGAATATGGTATGATTCTAATTAGAATATGAGTCTAATTACGTAAAGGATAGGTTACAGGATAAAATGATAGAAAGAGGAAATAATGAAAAATATAAATTTGTAAAATAATCAGGAATAAGGAAACTATGATCAAAACATATGAAGTTTTCAGAAATTTAGGGGGAAAATACAAATGTAATATTAATCATCAAATATAGATAGGGTGGGGGGGGCAGTAATGTAATATTAATCATAAAATATAGAACGGAGGGGTGGGGTATGGGACTCAACAAATATAATTTAAAGGGGAAATGGACATATTGAAAAATTCTGGGAAAGGAATTTAAAGGATAAGGCAATGAGGCAAGAAAGGAGGGAAATGAAAAGAGGTTAGGAAATTATATCAATGATGAAGCCAGTGGATGATGGGTTGCCAAGAATGGCTAAGTTTGTAGCAATATTCACAAACACGGCATCACAGATCAAATTTCCAACATCCTATCCAAAAAGAATATTAATACCTTCTTTAAACCTCACAAAATGCTCAAACAATTATTCAGAAGCATCAAAGATAAAACTAACCTGTTGCTTTGCCAAGGTATTTACCAAATTCCCTGTTTTTGTTGCAAATCCTACATTGGCCAAACAGTCTGCTCTATCCAAACTCGCCTCAAAGAACATAAAGCAGATAACTTTCATAATCACACTACCAAATACCAAGCATCTCATTTGTTTTGATCACACCAAAGTCTTAGCGTTAGCCCCCCATTACTCTACTCGCATCATTAGAGAAGCCACGGAAATTGAAAACCAACCTAACAACGTCAATTGTGAAGATGGTTGTCATCCACCGGCTTCATCATTGATAGAATTTCTTAGCCTCTTTTCATTTCCCTCCATTCCCACCTCATTACCTTTTCCTCTAAATTCTTTTCTCAAAAAATTTCAATATGTCCATTTCCCCTTTAAATTATATGTTGTCCTGTCATCCCCCATATCAGCATGAATGGTAAATTGTGATTCTCACCACAGAACAGGTTATTCAGGGTTAACTTGCAGGGATGACGATGGGCTTAAGATGCATCTTGGTTGCGCATGTCGTGTTAGATTTCGAAGTGCACCCTGACTTGGTGCACATGCACCTCAGGTCTAGTCTATGTTCTCAACAGAATACACAAATTGGCACAATTTGGACTGTAAACATAAACACACTGAGATGCCTAACACCTTAGCACAGTGGAAAATAAACCAGCAATTGAATCATACATAGGTACACAAGAATCTAATGCCCAAATCACATGTTCTTAAACCCAGAACCAATGGGCTCCCGTACTGGGACAATGGCCTAATTTTACGTAAAGTAAAATACCAAAATTCACTTACAAGGCACAGATGAAACCCTCCTTGGTTTCCGTACCAATCTTGCTGTCCTGAGGCTGAGGGTTGGGGCATCCCTTGTCCCCTCAAACCCTCCATTGCCTCTGCAACTCCTTGCTCAAGGTTGGCTGAGTCCTTTCAGCCCTTCTTTGCTGCTCCAAGGCTGCCCCAATGATTGACCTTGCTGCTGACTGTTTAGGCTGTCACATCAGCCCTAAACCTGCCCTCAACCTGTCACTAAACTGCCAGGACCTTGCTGCTGTTCCAGCCCTCCTTTGCTGTCCAACATCTGCCCAAAAGGGCTGTTAGACTGTCCTCAAAGTCTGCTGCTGTTTTGACCATAACAGCTCCACAATGCTGCCTCCAGATTGTTGTAACAGCCCTTACAGGACTGTCCTAAAGGTGCTGTAACAGCTCTTCTCTTTGGCAGTTACCGGCCTTCAACTGTTTACTGAGGCTGTGGCTGCTCCTCTGATAGGCAGACTTTCCCACAGGTCTGTGGCAGCCTCCCTAGGCTAGCCAAATCCTCCCACAGACCTGCAACTTCCTCTACAGACCGAGCCTCTAGGGCACCTGCAATATCTTCTTTTCCTTGCCCAAAAGGCCTTCAAAACTCAGCTGCTGTCTGTTGGCATAGGGGCAGACCTAGGGTTCAACGTTACAATAGCGCACCAACAAAACCCTAACTACCGGCCCTTTCGGCAACACCTCCGAAGGAGATGAAGTCTCACCCGAGGTAGAGGCAGGGGTGGTTGCAGGACTCCAGTGTCTGCAACCTTAGCTGGGACACAGATCTGTGATCGTAACACCTTAACATAGCACTAAGCAGTTACAGTTCGTTAATATTCAGCCTTAGTTTACATCAGATCTAGCATTGATTCACATTATTCAGCACTAAGCTACCATATTAGATCCTTCTAAGCATACATCAATGCAATAAGCATTCAATCATATAGACAGGAGAACAATCATAAAGCACATAGCAACCACAACGCAAGATATACGTGGTTCAGCCCCTGCCTGGGGCTACGTCCACCAACTCTTCTTCTTTATTTCTTTCTGTCAATCCTCTATATGCACAGAGCCATGATATCTTACTCCGCAGCGGATAGGAGATCTGCACACCTCGCTAGATCCTCCTTCCCTGAAGTATAGCACAAAGCCTTCCACAGTCTCTTGCAATCACTTGCACTTAGCTCTGCAAGTCTCATACAGTATGCACAAAGCAATTACAATTACCACTTGCACTTAGCAATTCCTTCAATCACATAGATCGAACTCTAGCACTTAGCACACTGACCTCTTCTTACATCACCTAGCTTTCTATTTATACATTACAAAATGGGCCTAAACATGGGTAAACCCATGGGCCGACATCCCCATTCCCGTTACATAAGCCCAAAACCCAAAAAGCCCTAAAAAGGGTCCACGATCTCTGCTTCGACTTGCGCTCCGTCTTCGACAACCTGTCGAAGTCCCAAAAGTAGGTTAAACATGACCAAGGATCCTCAAAACTTGGTCAAGGGCCAACAGGCCCCCAACACTCACCTGTGACTCGTCCTGAGTCACTTTGGTGTTGTGCTTCAAAAGCCTCGAGCTTGGCTCAAGTTGCTTCGACCTGTTGCTGTGACAGGGCCTCCTGCTCGGTGAACTCTTGGATGACTGCTTCGTTGACAGGTCCCTCTAAACGTTGTTCGACTGCAGCGAGTACTTGTTCCAACTTTGCGCCTCGGCCTTCAATCTCCTCAAACAGTTGGCAAGCTTCGTCCTGGACTGGTTGGAGCCTTTAAGTCACTTCCATGACTTTGCTCTGAATGGTGTGAACCTGCTGTTGAGCAATGCACTGTTCTTGGGATCGCTTCATCCTTTCAACTGCTGACAGGAGCTTCAACTGCGCCAGTACTGTTGCTGCTTGCTGCTTTGCCTCCTGGAGCTGTGACTCTAGTACCTTTAGCTCAGTGTCTTCAGTGAGTCGCTCATAATTCTATGCGCTGCGAGCACTTACATGTTTGCATTTCAGAGCGAATGCTCTAATCCTCTCAACTGCGCTCCGGGCAATGGCTTCTCTTTGATCTTGCACGTCCTGCGGGGTACTTGGCACTGTTCGTAGCTCGAGGTCTACGATTTTCTGTTGAAGCTGTTGGATAGCTTGCGCAAGCTGCTCTACTTGATGTTCCACTGGGTCTTCCTCTTTTTTCTCTAAGCCTGTCACAGAGCGAAGTGTTCTGCTGATTGCTTCTTTTACTCCCACCTGCTTTGCGAGCAACTGCTCTTTCTCTTGCTGGATCTGCGCTTTCTCTTCTTCAAACTTAGTTTGGAGGGTAGCCTTCTCTTGTTGTGCAACTCGGTGTTGCTCTATGACTACTTTTTGTACTTGCTTTAGGGCCTCTGTGGCCTGTTCGATTTCTTCCTATGCGCGACGAAGGCGAGCTTCGGTCGCATCAGCTAGTCTGCGGAGTTGGGTAGGCTCATCTCCCAACTCAGGTGCTTCTGATGGTGGGGGCACAACGGATACTGCGCAGCTGGATTGAAGGGCCTGTTGTACCCCTTTGAGTTCAACCTCAATTCTATCATACATGTCCTCCTGCTTGGCTTCATGTTTCTACAAGATGTCCTGCGAGACATCTGCTACAACTGCGATGATAAAGTTGAAGTCATTTACAATGAGCACAATCTGCATCTTAGTCAAGGTGGCTCTAGATTTCTTTCGAGAAGTGGGTTTCGTGGAAGAAACCTTCCTTTTCTTTAAGGGATCAACCTCATCAGCAGGGTCCCTAGGCGGTGTTACTTCGCCTTGCTTCTGCTGGTCCTCTTTGCCCTTTGTCTCTTCTACTTCGTCATCACCCCCTCGTCCAGGTGATACTGAAGTAGTTCCTTCTGATGCGCTGCTCAAGCTTTGGACCTCTTCGGTCTTCTTCCTTTTGCTGGGTCCAGGAAGATCCTTTGCTTCATGAGTGGTCTCAGGGCTGCCGATTAGTTCAGGGTCTGACATTTTTGCGGGGTCTGCGGGAATGAGGAGTTCTGTAGATCAATCCTTGGCAAGGTCCTCCTCTGTGAGCTTGTAGTACGATTGAAGCTCCTCGGTGTGCTCATCTGCATGCACGGTGATATAAATGAAGTGTCGATCTGCGCAAAACTTCATGAGGGGTCGGAACCGATGCAGGGTGTTCGGCGTCATGCAAGGACAGCTTTGATAGCCCTCTTCAGCTGCAGGTAATAGGTATGAAAGACCGCGTTTGACTGCCACTGTTTTCCCATATCGCTCGAGTACCAAAGCGTGGTGAACTTCGCAGTGAGCGGGTCAAACGACTCAATGTCCTGGAAGGTCGCACCTTCCGACATTTCCCAAGCGGTAAATACGATGAGGATCGGGAGGCAATTAAAGTGGAACTCATAGCCCTGATCCTGAGCTTCGCGGCAATCTAATTCCAGTTGGTTGACTAAGTACTTCGACTAGTTCATCTGGAGTCCTTCTACACATTTCCCGGCTAGGTCAACAACGAATCCTGTGACTTGTGTAGGTCGGTTCTTCCTCACTAGCTTCCCTGCGATCAACTGGCAGGCCAGGCACACTGCGCCATTCTGGATGGAAGCTACCTTGTAGCCTCGAGTTTCCTTTTCTACATCGTTGTAAGTGTCCTTAATTCTCAGTGCCAGGGCGCGGTCGGAAGCCTTCCCTAAGTAGAAGTCTTGCGGGTCAGGTCCTTGCATGCTCAATCTGATGATCCTATGGATCAGTGTCGGATCGACTGTGATGCGTCTATCTAACCATAGGTAGCCACCATGGTAACATGAGAGCAAGAGCTTAACACACACGTTAACCACCTGGTGCCTTCCAAAGTGTGGGATCTTCATCACATTCAAGAGGGTGGACTGCGCGAGGTTCATAATCCATGGATGGGGGATTATTTTTGAGTTCTTCCCCTTCATCTTGGTCAGATACTTGTAAGGAGCAAGCATGCTGTAATTCTTGCGGTCCCCTAGGTTGAAGTCGCCGAACTTCAACGTCGCGATCTTATCTTGCTGCGTTCTGACTGCACATATCCCCTTCGGGGGGTACGTAGTAACCATGGTGTAATCAAAGTCCCTCGAGACATTGTCACGACTCACCGTGCCGACCAGAGGCAGGATGTAGTCGGGTAGAATGGTCAGGATCAACTTCGCGTTTGCTAGATCATCTCTGTGCTTGGTTCTCTTCTCTGCTGCCGGTCGAGATGGTCCGGATCTGCGAGCATTCGACGGAGAGGCTTGCACTCCTCGCGTCGATGAAGCTTGAACTCTAGTAGACATCACTCTCTCGGCCATCAGATCAATTAAAACTTCCTCGACTAACTTCTCCACAGCGCTGAGCTCGTCCAACATGCACGCTCTCGATCGAAAAACTCGGGTGGATGGATGAGTGCTTAAAGCAATAGAATCAGTGTCGATCTTACTAAGCACAGTGCGGTAGCAATGGGTTCTCTTGTTAACTTTGATACAATTCGCAAAAGTGTTCTCGGTGCAACAGTCGACAGACTAAGTAGACACGATGTAACGGATCTCTCCAACAGATAAAAAGTTTTCCATCAATGCAGTTCTGTTTGTTGCGGGACGGTCCCAACAATCCGATGGCAACCTTTCTGGTCATAACTGTTGTTCTAACTGTTCTGGAACGTTGGTCCAACGGTTATAATGTTTCCAACGGTCATATTGCTTCGCCATGGCGAAGTGCCATGGGGCATTGTTCTGATATCTTGGCGAGGTTCCAATTTTGCAAATCTTCCTTCCGCGAAGTTCCTTCTCGGTCCTTCTGTAACTTTTCGATCTTTGCTCTCTTCTTACTGAGTTTTCTAGTCTTTTTCCCGATGATCTTCGTCTCGGTATTCCTCTTTCCATTCTGATTCTTGTCTTCTTTTGGCATAGCAACTTCGCGCTGTTGGGATTCTTTCATAGGATCAGAGAGTAAAATTGCTTCTCTATCTGGGGTAGGTGCTCTACTTGTTTGTGAATCTTCTTGTGTTCTTTCAACTTCGCGATCCAAGTTTCTGGTTCTAAGTAGCTCCAATCTATTCTCTTGTTTTGCAATCAAGTGTGCTATCTTCCTAGTCATGAAATCTTTTAATTCCTGCTTTTTCTGTTCTTGGGCCTCCTCTTCTTTTCTTCTGGTCTGATCTTTCTCGATCCAAGTTTTTCCTAATAACATAGTAAATGGAGCGTTGTTCTCAATGAATCTAACAACCTCAAAATCCTCCTCTGTCGAAGCTCCATGAGCACTCATAGATACCTGGGTGAGTCTTCCACATAAGGTTATCAACTTTCCCCTGAATAGTCCTATTCCTCTCAATGAAGGAATCGTATCAGGCTTTCCTAAAGCTTCCCAAGTTCTTTCTGTCATGATATTTACCTGTGTTTCCTCATCCAGAACACAGTCTATGTCGAAGTCTCTTATTCTTGCTTCTATGCATTCTTTTTCTTTGAAGATCTCTGATAAGTTGATATCTCTGTGATCATTTAGGGTTTCTTTCATTTGCAGTAGTACAGTCTCTGATTTTGTCTAGGGTTCTGCCATAGTCTCTGTTTTGTGACCTTCCTCAAGGTTTTCTTGTCTCATATTCATTCTGTCAAGCTTGGCAATCATTCTAAGGCAATCTAAAACTTCATGGTCCATAGCTTTACAACAAAGACAACTAGGTCTTCTTCCAGGGCATTCCTCAGCAAGATGTCCTGGTCTTTTGCAGCTGTAACAAAAGGTTAATCCTCTTTTTTTCTTAAATGATCCCCAGCCTTTCCTGTACTGCGCACTAGAATCATAGTAGCTAACCTGCAAAAAAAAAAATTCTAGGATCCTGCATCCATTTGTTAGTCCAAACATTCTTTCTATGCATAGGAATAACATATCTTTCATTATTTCTATCAGATCTACTCATATCAAATCTTCTCTCTTCTAGTTGTGCCCTAGTTTTCAGACTAGGATAACATTTATCAAACATACCTAGATCCATACTCTTGAAACAAAAATTTCCACTAATTTTACTTTCAGCAGAGCACAAAGCTTCCAGATTTAAAACTTTTCACTATTCTTACCTTTAAAGCTTCAAGATCTAAAACTTTTCACTATTCTTAACTTTATCATAGCACAAAGCTTCGAGATCTTACCTCTTTTCTTTGTATCCGACTTCTCTTCTTAGCACAAAGCTTTACAGGTCAAGTAGAATACTGTGCACTAAGGCAACAGATCTACGCACAGAGCTTTCTTTCTTTCCTTCAGTTCCCAACAATTACAGTTTCAGGTCCCAACAACAGAACCATTTGTTGGCATAGCGGCAGACCCAGGGTTCAACGCTACAACAGCGCACCAACAAAACCCTAATTACCGACCCTTTCGACAACACCTGTGAAGCAGATGAAGTCTCACCCGAGGTAGAGGCAGGGGTGGTTGCAGGACTCTAGTGTCTGCAACCTTAGTTGGGACACAGATCTGTGATTGTAACACCTTAACATAGCACTTAGCAGTTACAGTTCATTAATATTCAGCCTTAGTTTACAGCGCAACTAAACCCTAACAACAGATCAACGCAGTATTCACACAGATCTGATATATTCAAGCACTAAGCATACCAACATAAATACGATCTAACATTTATTCACATTATTTAGCACTAAGCTACCATATTAGATCCTTCTAAGCATACATCAGTGCACTAATCATTCAATCATATAGACAAGAGAACAATCATAAAGCACATAGCAACCACAACGCAGGATATACGTGGTTCACCCCCTGCCCGAGGCTACGTCCACCAACTCTTCTTCTTTATTTCTTTCTGTCAATCCTTTATATGCACAAAGCCATGATATCTTACTCCACAGCGGACAGGAAATCTGCGCACCTCGCTAGATCCTCCTTCCCTGAAGTACAGCACAAAGCCTTCCACAGTCTCTTACAATCACTTGCACTTAGCTCTGCAAGTCTCACACAATATGCACAAAGCAATTACAATTACCACTTGCACTTAGCAATTCCTTTGATCACATAGATCGAACTCTAGCACTTAGCACACTGGCCTCTTCTTACATCACCTAGCTTTCTATTTATACATTACAAAATGGGCCTAAACATGGGTAAACCCATGGGCCGACATTCCCATTCCCGTTACATAAACCCAAAAAGCCCTAAAAAGGGGCCGAGATCCCGCGATCTCTGTTTCGACTTGTGCTCCGTCTTCGACAGCCTGTCGAAGTCCCAAAAGTAGGTCAAACATGACCAAGGATCCTCAAAACTTGGTCAAGGGCCAACAATGTCCTCTCTCATTAGACCGAATGACTAGAGGGTAGGTCGAGTCTCTTCCTAGGCCTGCGGCCCCTCTCTCTCACTAGGCCGAGCTTTCTCTGGGACTTGTGGTTGTCCTCCGAGCCTTGGTCTGCCCTACTCTGCCCTCCTCACAACAGAACCTGCCTCTAGCTTGCTGGCCGAGATCCTTTCTTCTTGCTGGCAGCCTCTTCCTCCTAAGCCGGGCCACCTAGACCCTAGCCACAACCCTCCTCTTGCTGCGGTTGGCTTCTCCTGGGTTGGTCGAGCCTCTCCTCATCGGAACCTGCCCAAAACAAACATAAAACAACTGCAGATCTGAGGCCTAGCGGTCTCTTTCCATGGCTGGCGGAGGCCACCAAGTGCTGGATTGAAATCACCAAGACTCTCCACACTTATGAAATGTCACATCATCCTTAACTCCTTTATATCAAATTCTTAAGGGTGAGTGAAAGCCCTTAACTTATGTCAACATTAAATTGGAATAGTTTAATCACTTGTTTGGGTGTGAAGCACCAACACAAGCCCACAAAGCCCATAATCAAACTCACGAAGCCCTGACTTCATTCCAAGGGTGTTTTCACCAAACCAAAAGTCCAACGAGGTGCCAACGAAGATTTTCACATGCCTGACACCAAGGCCATGTGAGAATACCTGCCCGAAGCTACAAAACATCAACACTCCCTCTTAGTGAGGGACGTATTCTCACCTACTCCAATATCTCCTGGAGGTAACTCTGTCTCCTGCACTAGATCCGCTGCCACAATTGCTCTCCAATCCACCTAATTGGTTGCTCCCTCTGTCATCGAAGCAAATTCTATTGAATGAAGTGAGCCCATCTTGGAAGACACCTTGCTCCTAGAAGTTTCCTGCTTCTGAGCATCCTGTGTAAGGTACCATGTCTATTATATTAGCAGAAAAGAGAAATAATGCAAAGAATAAGACTGAGATAGCAATAGAATACAAAAATACTACAGAGATAATAGCGAAACAACAAATTATATGGAACCACAACACCAGAATTATACCTTTATTGATAAGAAACAATATTCACTTGCCTCTTCAAGGGGGCAACCTCCAGCAGAGCAGAGCTCTAGTACAATAATTCTTCAAGACAAAACTTCTCATACCCTCTACTCCTATTTATACTAAATCTATCTATCCTGTTATCCCCCACTTTTAGGGATAACTAGAAGATCATGTCTCGAGGCTCACAGGTCCTATACATGGAGTACCGAGAATCGGATCAAATTTAGCATGGCCCTGGAGGGCCCATCTAGCACCTCTACTTTGCCAACAACAACAACATCCATCACCATCGGCTTGGTCTTGTGTCTGAGATGGTTATTGCTCCATGAGGTAATGAGTCCAGGTATCATGGTATGTGTCACTCTGATCTTCAAAACCTTTGAATATGTGCATTTAATTCCTTTTGTTTCTAACAAATGCTTGGATCTTATACTTGCCCACTTGACCATGTCTGGGGGATTGACAGGATGCCCTAGTAAACCTGTGTCCGTAGGTTCTAGTTTGCCACTGGGGGGATTTCTGAAAAGCCATCGTCCACTCCCATCATAGCATCACCTTTTCATCTTGCTTCTCGCTCACCTATCCCATTACACTTGTCCGGGCACTGGGTTGACCTATCATTTGAGGACTGCATCTTACCTAGTGGGAAGAAGGGGCTAAAGGCCTAGAAGGTAAAAGCAAGTTGGCAAAAGATAAAAGCCTTAGAATAAAACCTCGAGATGCTTCACCCAGGGGTCCCCGAGAAAGCAATATAAAGCTTCTTAGCAAGAAACAAGAGGGACCCATAAAATAATAAAACAATAGGGGGTCTCATCACGAGCCAGCCTATTAGGTCCATGGGTACCTAGCAGTATGACATTACCACCAGCCGGTTACCACGCCAAAGTAGTGACTCTTGGTTGCATGGCCAAGGGAAAGGGGGTCTCATCATGAGTCAACCTTTTCATTTCTGTGAAAGTACTTGTGGGTAACACTGTCACCACTGGTCACCATGCCAGGGCAGTGTCCCCTGATTAGCCTCTTGAAGAAAAAGAAATAAAGAATAAAAGAATGAAGAATAAAGAATAAAAGGCATGAATGGGCTTGGAAAAAATTGCATCCAGGACAAGTGCAGCTCGCCTTTTACAAAGGCACCCACAAGTAAAGCTTTGCACCCTCTGCTCTCATTGCACCCACTTGCATGGACATCCCTTATCCACATCACCCACTTGCATGGACATCCCTTATCCACATCACCCACTTGCATGGCTCAGATGAGGTCTCTTCCGGAAACTTTCCTCTTCCGGTGAACACTAGCCCAATAGGATGTTGAAATATAACAAGGGATGTCCTCATTCATGTTTTTGTGTTTTGTCATGGGGAGGACATAAAGTCATATTTCCTAGACATGTTTTATTTGTAAAGTGACTTTTTAAATAAAGTGCTTTTATAAAGTGAATGTACTTTACAACTTAAAGTGATTTTAAGTTGTGGGACCCAAAAAGTATTTAATGAGCATTTATTACTTATCTTGTAATTAATGAGGAGCATTAAATATGAGCCCTCAGATTAGACTTATGATAGCCATTAGATTAATTTGGTTATGTAAGTTAGGGTTTCTTGGGAAAAGAGAAAAGTACATATACATGCTTAGGGATGTGAGAAGAACACACCGGAGAAGATGAGAGGAGTTGAGAGATTGCTTGAGAGAGGAAAGTGAGCATCAAGAAGGGCATGATTCCCAAGAGAGATAGGGCACAAATCCCAAGGAGGCATTTTCTGTTTTTGATTTGCAATAGTGTTATTTGTTGGGACAGGCCGTACAACAACATTCTTGAGGCACGAAAACCGAGGCAAGCTTGGGCACGGTTTTCAAGGCAATCCTTGAAGAATTTTTCTAAAGGAGGACGACCATATAGAAGAGAAGGTACAACTGCCTATTGTGGCACGAATTTCAAGGTGCCAACTTTCAGCAAATCCGTATAGTTGTACGGACTGTGGCATGGTTTTCAAGACAGATTTGTGGGGAACAATTTTTGTGTTGTAAGAGGTATTTCTCTCGGCTGAAAAGAGTTATTGATGTTGTTCTGAACTTTCCTGAAGCAATATAATAATATCTCTCTCTCGTTGGGTTTCCCCACATTGGGGTTTTCCCTGGCATTTGCCTAAATTTCTGTG
>ML779769.1:91632-110503 GCA_009831015.1 Picea engelmannii | reverse complement strand
AAACGATCCAAAACCCCACCATTCCCCCCTTGGGACACCCGACTATACTCAACTTTCTTCATTCAGCCTCAGATAGTAGGAGAGATGGATCCATTCCATGACAGATCTATTTCCTTTCTTTTGTTTCCTCTTGCCCTTGGACCTTCTCCTACAATGCACCCCATCATGCGAGAAGGTATAGGAGCTTGCAACTAAGGGTTTTTCATGCCTCGGGGTAGTTTTCACCTTCTACTACTCTACCTTATTGCACTTTACTTTCTTCCTATCGCCTTTTTATAGGAGACCTTTTGGTACTCCCGCATTGTATTGACATCATTGTACTCAACAGTCCCTTTGACCTACTTTTGTGGTCATTAGTCGAACATTAATAAAATTATCTTATCTTATCTATCTAAAGTTTTGTGTTAAGTACACTACATGAAAGGTCTACTAGAAGATCACAATGCAAAACCTTTAAGAATGTGGTGGCAAGACTATTCTAAAAGGAGCCACCCCCTTTTTGCATTATATATATATATATATATATATATATATATAAAGGGAAAAGTTAAATCATATCAATAAAGCGGCACATAGTATGTAGTATTATAAAGGTTCAAAACACATTTGAGAGGGAGGTAGTGAGTCAAAAGGGGCCACCCCCTTCCATGACTTATGCTACGACTTACTATGACATAAAATGTGCCACCCACATACTTTGCCCATACAACAACTTGACTTTATGACATGACATGGATTACTGAAAGAATATATCATTATATAGAGGGGGCTTTTCATGTTTAAGTGGGGCCATCACACATCAAGCCATCTTCTATGTAATATTATGTGGGTCGCCCCCTATTATCCTATTCAGCCACCATGGCAAGATAACATGGCACTTGCATCATGTGAATTTTGAAGCCGCATCCTACAATCGTGGGTTCTCAAGTCACGAGGGAAGTCGACCATTGCATAAACCGATCATCGGATAGCATAAAGTTGTGGGTCGCCTTGGTAATAAATTCAATTTATGGATGGCTAGGTATATGCCAATCAACAAGCTTCCTAACGAATCCTCAAGCCTCAACCGATTAGTGATAACGTTGTGCATGGGTCCGCTCACACATTCTTGGAGCCATAGTTTCTTTTGAGTTTTGATTATGATTTAATCCATGAGCCACCATACTTGTTTTTATGAAGCTGCCAAACTATGAAAGGGTCAATTTCATTATGGCTAGGCATGTATGTTCACAAGAGCCGATACATGCTATATTGAAGCGTTGATATAAATCAAGGGACCGTCGATACATCCACACTCCTTTGACTGAAGTTTTAATTGACTTAATCCATGAGTGCAGCCGCCATACTAAAAGCAAATTATTAGCATTGGTTGTTGTCTAAATTCGTGCAAATGTCTTGGATGTGGAGCATCTAGCCTTTGAAGAATACAAATGGAATATTTTATTATTTTCTTGGCAAACATCTCATCTAAAGGGAGTTTGTTGTATGAAAGGCCACTTTTGAAGGAGTGCGTCCACCATTTGACGAATCGTCCAACTCTCAAGGATAAATTCTAATGGCTATATACTCTCAAAAAAGGTGGATCCAAAACCAATTCATGCTATTTTGGTAAATTAGTTGAGGAAGTTGTTAGCCTCTTAGCTCTTTTGGGTAGTTGTTGCAACTAACTCCATTATTCTATCATTGTTGACTTGGTTGTTGGAGTTAGTTAGAGGAGATAATATTATTTTCGTTTTCCTATAATATTTTATTGGAGGAAGTTGAGATCTCAAGAAACTCCTTGCTACTTTAGTAAGCAAATTGTTGAGAGCCTTATTTTTATTATATTCCTTGGAGAGAAGTGGATTTAGGAAAATAAATCATATTTTATTGTACAAGGAGTTAGAGCTCAAATCTATATAAGGATTTGCTCACTCCATTTATAACTGGGATTGGAATTAGTAATGAATGGAAGAACTTGTGAGCAAGCTAGCTCCAAACTTTGGAGGATTTGGTCTCTTATCTATGCAAGTTGTGGTGTTGTTTATATGTAATTTTTATGTGTGGATATATGTTTTAGAGCACCATTTGGAGGTCATATTTTGTAGGATTATGAATGCCAAAGGTAACATAGGGCCATAGAGGAGTACCATGCTACATTGGAGTAGCATATAGTGGTATAGTTAACTCATATCCTATAGTCTTTGGTCATCTACCTTCAAATATCACAACATTGAACATTATAAATCACTTGATTAAGTGTGTCTGTAGACAGTCTTGGGGTAAGGGGCCACCTTATTCTTTCTTTGAGTTGTGGATCTAAATAGACCCTCTCCCTCATAAACTTGCAAGATCCTAATCACCAAAACTTAGGGGTACAATTATTCACATATTTTGATTGTTTGTTGAGCCTAAGTCAATCATTGAACCAAGTCAAGGTGTGTAGAACACAGTGTATGGCTGCTTATATGCCCTTGATTTTCCCTCTTGAAATTACTTAAATGACTCCATAGCCCAAATACATAAGACACTAGACTCCCTTTCACTCATCACCTCAAGCCCATTTCCATTTTCCCCTTTTCATTCACATTGTTACTAGGTTCTCTTGACTCCCACTCATTACTACACAAAGTGTGCCTAGTTAATCATTAGGGATAACCACCTTGACTGGGAAGCTTTCCTGAGTCTAAAGTGCAAGGGAGTCTTGGTGAGGTGACAATGGCCAACCTCCTAAGTTCCACAAGGCTAGTACCCTATTTTTGGGACTTCAAGCTAAAGGCGCTAGTTTGTGTGGTAACATTTTGGTGTCATTGCCAGGGACAAAGCCCATTTCCCAAAAGACATCTTGTAGATCAGCTACAACCTTGGATGAGGGTGTTCATTGAAGATCTTTCTCATCTTGGCAACTCCATTGAAAGAAGAAGCCATTTTCCCTATTGCAGGTTTGACAACTAGTTGATTGTTGGGTGAAGCAAACAACTTTTGAAACCATCAAGTTCACCTTAGCGACTCCAAAGCTCTCTATTTTGGTAAAGTATGAAGACACTTTACATGTTCATTTTCAAATTTGGTCTCTCTTGAAGAATTGAAGTATGGATTTCTACGAAGAAAAGGATCTCTTGTTGATTCAAATAGAAAATGACCACAAATGGTTTGTAGAATTTATTGAATATTATCAAGCAAAATATTGTAATCGTGGTCATTTAAATCTTGTAAATGAAATTTCTCTATCATACAATCATGAGGTATCATATTTAGAGGATGAAGGAAAGGATCCTTTATTGATTATGATAGAAAATGACCACAAATGGTTTGTAAATTGCATGAAAGATATTGTAATTGTGGTCAAGAAAATTTTGTAAATAAAGATGATCATAAATCTTCTCTATCATACAAGCATGGGGTTTCATATTTGGAGGCCATTAGTAAAAATGAAGAAGCATCCATTGTATCCACCACTGAAGTTCATGGAGACTTTTTTCAAGAGCCAACTCTTGAGGACCAAGTGCATATTGAAGACCAAACATATGAAGAAATTTCTCAAGAGCCACCTCTTGAGAATTAAGCATATGTTAAAGATCAAGTCATTGAAGAGCCTTGTCATGAATCCATCCAAAAAGATCAAGAGCATGAGGAGGCGTCTGTTTCATCCACTTCATCAATTCATGAAGAAGAAAGTTTGGTAAGCTTCACTTTTCCTCAAGTTTCTAAACCTAAGGATACACTAGTCAAAAATTTTGAGGAAATTTCAAATTCAGATTTTGCTTCTACACATAATGAAGATATGGATGTTCAAGAACGTGCTTTTAAAGACATACACTTTCAGCAATTTAATCATAATGTGGATGAAGAATATTGGAAATTCATGGAGGATCCTATATATGATTCATCTAATGAAGGAAGTGTTGATCTAAAGTTTATTAGGCAGCCTGCAGCCTAACATAGAAGCAAATAATCTTCATGAATATTCAGAAATTTATGAGGCAAGTTTCCAGCAATATTCACATCACATAATTCAGAAATTTTTCATAATAGTGAATATTACTTCAGAAAATTTCCTGCCACCATTATCTTTAGATTTTGGTGGATTTTCATGTAAATTACAAGCTGGAAATCTAGAAATTGTATAGGACAGCAAGATAAAGATTTAGATGTAAGCTAAAATTTTCATCAGTCGCATATGGACCAGCAAGCCATTATATGCACTCAAGCTTCAATTTCCAAATCTGAAAATGTAACTAGCACTTTCTATTCATACTCATCTAAAGGTAGTTTTGTGATGGAGAAGCCTAAAAATATAATTTTTAAGGATAGATGTGATGGTCCTGTTACCCCCCAACCTAGGGGTAACTAGAGGAGATCATGTCTCATGGCCCACAATGAAGACAGTGATCCTGTTGATGATGACGATCAGCATGTCCACCATAGCAACCTAGCAGCCCCCCTCAGATTGTCTCTTATACTTTGGATCAGCCAAGCTCATCACATCCAGTCAACTCAATGTATGGGAGATGGTACACCAGTGTCACCATGAGGTATGTTGGTCTTTATTTCATATGAAGTGTTGTGCTTAATACACTAGGCATGTGAATAAGGGTCATTAGTTGAAGTTGGAGAATGGATCATAAGCTCAAGAAGTTATGTTTGTTTCTTTGTTTCACCTTGGTGGCCAACATCTGTGCCCTAGTCCCGTGTTGTCACCCCTAAGGAAAAGGGATACTACCGGGGGGGCCTCACAAGGGTAACATTCTGTTTCCCTGCCACACTTAACACTTACCATCCTAGAGCCTGTCACAGTGTACTAAACTTCAGTAATGGGTCATGGTTCATTCTCTCATGAGAATAGGGGCTAAAGGCCCAGAGGTTGATTGCAGTGGCTAACAAAAGAAGAATAAAGAAAGAATAATGCTAAGGAAAGAAAGAGAAAATAGCAAAGGACTCTCAAAATCCAGTCCATACTTGAGCTCTAACCTTTCCACATTTGCCCCAGTCCCAAGCAATGATGCTATAGCTTGAAACCTTATAAAGGGGACTTGCAAATATGATAAAAGGACAAATAAAAAGGCAAATTAACAGGTTTGAAAAAGCATAGCGCTTAGAAAGTGGTAACTCAAGAGCAAGTGCACCCTCCATAAAGGCGCTCATAGAAATTGATTCACGACACCATAAGCCATGAAATAAGCCCAACACATACCACTATCACACTTAATCTTGAAGAGTTCTTTTCTTTCACTATTTTGGTTGGCACGCCTAATAGGGTCAGATGAAGGTTCTCCCATATTCAAACTTGCCAACTAGTCTACTAGGGTCAGATGAAGGTTCTCCTAGATCTACTAGTCAGCAACGTGGTGGGGATGATGGTGAGGATCTTGCTCTTTCTGCAAAGGGCATGAAGAAGACCAAGGGTGGGGCCAAGCAACAGCAAAAGGGAGGTTCTCCCAAATCTACTAGTCAGCAATGTGGTGGGGATGATGGTGAGGATCTTGCTCTTTCTACAAAGGGCAAGAAGAAGACCAAGAAGGGTCCCAAGGGTGGGGCCAAGCAGCAACGAAGGGAGGTGAGAAGCAAAGGGATATGAGCAAAGTTAAATGCTTTGCTTGTAACAAGATGGGGCACTATGTTGGACAGTGTCCCAATAGTAAGAAGAAGAAGCAAGGTGGTACAGCAGCATCAACTGAGGAGGATGAGTTTACCTCTCAGTTTGAGAGGGATATGTCCTTGTTTGTCAATCTGTCTACAGTTGAGACACCATCCAGTGTATGGTACAAAGACAATGGAGCTTCCAGTCATATGTCTGGTGTTAGAGAGCACTTTATTGATCTTACAGAGTCTGGGATCAAGTTGGAGATAGTGCTTGGGAATAACACCATAGTCAAGGTTGTTGGGCATGGCACAGTTTCCTTTTAGAGGGAGTTGAAGCCACCCATGGTGTTCAGGGACGTCTTGTATGTCCCTGGGCTAAAGAAGAACCTCATATCAGTTTCCACCATTTAGGATAGGGGATTTGAGGTGTCTTTCTGAGGTGACAAGGTCCTCATTTACCCTAAGGGGTCCAATATCACATCATCTAGAGTGATTGGGACTCGTGATGGAAAAATATACATACTCAATTTTCATCCATTACATGCTTTGGCTAGTAGCAGCAACAATAGTGAGTTGTGTGAGCTTTGGCATAGGAGGATGGCTCACTTGCATCATGGAGCTCTGAGGGTGTTGAGGGAGATTGTGACAGGATTGCCACAATTCGACATTGAGCATTAGGAAGTATGCAGGGGGTGTGCTCTTGGGAAGTACACCACAACTGTCTTTTCGAGCAGTGATAGTAGATCAGCTAGGATACTTGATTTGGTACACTCTGATGTGTGCGGGCCCATGTCATCAGTTTCCTTAGGTGGATGTGACTACTATGTGAAATTCATTGATGACCACTCCAGGAGGACCTGGATCTATTTCCTGAAGACCAAGAGTGAGGTATTCAAGAGGTTCCAAGAGTTTAAGGCTTTAGTGGAGAACCAAATAGGAAGAAAGATCAAGGTCTTGAGGTCGTACAATGGGGGTGAGTATACCTCCACAGAGTTCAGAGACTTTTGCACCCATGAGGGTATTAGGAGATGGTTTATCGCTCCTTACAACCCCCAACAGAATGGGGTTGTTGAGAGGACGAACATGGCTATTGTTGGTGCAGCGAGATCTATGTTGCATGATCAGGGGTTGCCATTTTTCTTATGGGTTGAGGCTTGCAGTACTGCAGTGTATTTGCATAATAGGAGTCCACATAGAGCTCTAGGGAGAAAGACTCCTGAGGAGGCCTTCATTGGGAGGAGGCCAGATGTTGGACACCTTCACATATTTGGGTGTCTGAATTTCTCACAAAAGAGGACAAAGTTGGATCCCACGACAGAGAAGGGGATCCTAGTTGGATACAGTGGGGTCAAAAAGGCCTATCGAATCTATATACCAGCACCGAGGAGAGTTGTTGAGAGGAGAGATGTTAGATTCGAGGAGGATAGAGCCTTTCAGAGATCTTGTGAGTTGAGAGATAGAGTTGAGGAAGTCCCACAGATGCAAGATGATACATCACAAGGGACAGCCTCAAGTGTCTATTACACCAAGTTCAAGGGTGATTGGTCCACCCAATACAACTACATGATCACGTGTCTGGTACACAGACCACAGGTGCACATGCTTCGGAATCTCAAACATCTATGGTGAGATCTATGGATGAGACTGAGGGGCATGAGGGTACTGCTACACGGGAGGTTACTTCAGGGAAGAGGAAACTAAAATGGTTTCAGGAGACCTTGAAGGAATCCAAGGAGCTAGTTGGAGAGCCCCAGAGGTTGATGAGAGAAAGCAGAGCACCAAAGAGGTTTGGTTCTTACTTGGCCATGGTGACTAGCATCACAAATTCCGAGCCCACTACTTTTGAGTAGGTAGCAAACTAGCAGGTCTGGAGAGATGCCATGCAGGAGGAGTATGATTCCATTATGTTGAATGATGTGTGGGAGGTGGTGCCTAGATCATAGGGGAAGTCAACGGTGACTTCCAGGTGGTTGTACAAGATTAAGTATGTTGCAGATGGCAACATTGATAAACACAAGGCTCAATATGTGGTGAGAGGATTCTCTCAGGTTGAGGGGATTGACTATGATGAGACATTCACACCATTTGCAAGATATACTTCCATCATGAGTATTATGGCCATTGCAGCAAAGATGGTTTGGAAGATCCATCATATGGATGTGAAGACGACATTTCTGAATGGTCTTATAGAGGAGGAGGTATACATTGAGCAGCCACAGGGGTTCGAGGTGTTTGGGAGAGAGTCCCACATGTGCCTCTTGAAAAAGGCATTGTATGGTCTGAAGCAAGCTCCACGAGCTTGGTATTCCAGGATTGATTCTTACTTGCTGCAGATGGGCTTTGAGAAGAGTGAGGTCGATCGGAATCTCTATTACATTGCTTGTGGAGAGGATACTCACATTCTTATCCTTTATGTTGATGACTTGTTTATCACTGGAGAGGAGGAGCTCATAGTTGATAGCAAGAGGGGTCTTGCTTCAAAATTTGAGATGAAAGACATAGGACTAATGCATTATTTCTTGGGCATGGAGGTTTGGCAGGAGGATGGGCACGTCTTTCTGGGACAAGGGAAGTATGCAGTGGGTATTCTGAGCAGATTTCAAATGGAGAATTACAGACCCATGTCGACACCTATGATCACCAACTGGAGGAAGCTTAGTGTTTCTGAGTCCGAGTTGGTGGATGCCACGAGATATCGTCAGTTGGTTGGTTCATTGATGTATTTGGTCAACACTAGACCAAATATTTGTTTTTCCGTGAACACTCTCAGTCAATATATAATGGAGCCTACGAGAGTACACTTGATAGCAACAAAACATGTTTTGAGGTACATAGCAGGGTCAATGGAGTATGGTTTGGACTACGTCAGAGGTGATGGGGTCAGGTTGATTGGCTATACGGACCTAAATCAGTCACAGAACAGACCTGTGGAGGCAGCCTCAAGTGTTAGCTTTTGGGGTAGCTCGGACACATACTTCCGCATTGGCGATGCCTAGCATGCGGAGATGTCCGACCGACACTGTCTAGAGTGCCATTTATGTAATGACTAAAGTGACTTTTGTAAGGTAGAGTGACTTAAGTGATTTAAGTCATCTCAACGAAAGATTAAGTTGTGATCGTTAGATCGTGAGATCCAAGATCTAATCTTGGCCATTGAGATCTAGGATTAGGGTTTTAGTCATTAGGGAACTATAAAAGCAGATCTAAGGAGAGTGAGAGGCACACAATGAGTGCATAGGAGCAAGAGAGAGTCTTGCTCATGTACCTTTATATTTTTCTCATGTAGCGTAGGAGTAGGAGGAATAAGCTCTTGAAAAGCATTATAGTAGAAGAATAAACTCTCTATTATGAGCATTTTTCATGTACTTTGGGAGCTGAAATACCAGTCAAAGCATGCAGGGAGATCTATGGTCCCACATCCTATGAAGCAAATGGAGGAACATCTTCAACAGGTAGGGTCTCCTGAGGTATAGCTTCAGCTTCATCATTTGAAATGTCCTCTGAAATGGACATAAAGAGTTTTTGCTCCTTACATTTATGTCTGAGAAAATATTTCTCATCACAGCTGTAGCATAGACCTTTAAGTTGGCACTCTGCAACTTCAATGCAAGTTAACTTGTGGATCTTGAGGGGTGGGGAGGACGGAGAGAGATTGGTAGGAGCAGAGATAGTGGGAAGGGGATGAGGAATAAAGGGTGGTTTTTTAATTTGAGCATTTACCACTATTTAGGCTTCCCTAGCTCTTTTAGAGGCTTCCAACCAAGTAGTGGGACAAGCTATTAAGACTTGTGCATGTATTTCTTCTTTCAAACCATTGATAAAACAATATAACATCGGTGAGAGTTCTTATGCCATTGCCAACATCCAAGATCAAAATATAAGACACCCACACGAAGTTTCATTAAGTCATCTGTAAGATCTTCGGCTAGATGGGCGTAGAGACCCTCACCCAAGTCCTCAAGGAGGTGGAACTTGGGGTTGCTCTGGCACCCAAGTGTTACACTAGTTGGGAAAGTGGGTGCCTTGGGCATGCGAACGCACCAAAGGGATTTCCCAAGTATGAAGCGACCAGGAGATTGGGGCACACCAGCATGAGGAGCGCACCAAGGTTGGGGTAAGTGCATGAGTTCGTTTGGGCAACCAGGTCCGTGAGGAGGCGCAACGATTCGTTTGGGTGACCAGGTCCACGAAGAGGCACGACAATTCATTTGGGCACATGGGTTCGCGAAGGGGCGTGACACCCCCAAAGGATGCTACGGTTCGCAATGATGACCTTCCCTATAAGAGAACAAGGGCGCACAACCAAGGAAGGCAGATTTGGAAGACAAGGAGAACAAGTTCAACTTTGTGATTCTAAGGCAGTCTTAAACGAAGAGGGGTGAGCTCCCTCAAGGAGCCAAGTCACTCCACATGGGAGGATGTATGCGGCCTTGAGGTGATTTTGTGGGAAGAGTTGGGGTGACCTTTTTGGTTGAGTTTGGGGGAAGTCTTGTCGTAGGTATGAGAAGGCATGCTAGGAGACAGAACCGCGGGTCTGTGTGAAGCCTTGCAGCAAAGAAGAGACGGGAAGTCTACGGTTGAGGGCACGTCTGAGGTGCACCGCAAAAGGTTGCGGAGACGGTTGCGATAGAGAGTCTTGGTGTGACGAATTTGTGTATGAGTGTCTTGGTGTGGTGAGGTGAGGCGAGTCGTGTTACTCCAGTTGTAAACCGAGCCAGTAATGCTCATATTATAATTGTTTCGCAATAACAAAGATTTAGCCGGGTATTAGGCACGGTTTGTATCGCCCGCACTATATCTGTGTTTCTCTTGTTTGTGTCGCAAGTGTTCTCTTCGTTTCATGGATGTATGCTTATATATGACTAAGTGTTAAGATGTTAACAATTGTCTAAGTATACAAGAGTTGCACTAGAGTAGAAGTGTGACTCGTCGATAGCCTAGAACGGAGTAGGGGCATGCTCTAGGTGAATAGGCATAGTCCAGACGAAGTGTCCTTGGTGTTGCCAAGCAGCCAAGAGAGAAACATTGTGGTGTCACATGCCCTCAAGAGGTGCACGATCGCAAGATTTGGCTAGGCACACTATGGGGACATGATAGATGGTATCAAAGCTTGTTCGTTGCAGATTTTGATGAAGGTTTGGTGAGCTCTTCACCACTATCTCGACGATAGATGGTATTAGAGCTTGTTCGTTGCAGATTTTGATGAAGGGTTGGTGAGCTCTTCACCACTATCTCGACAATAAATGGTATCAGAGCAAACTTTGAAGATAGTTTGTTGAGAAGACAATTCGGTGGGAACATTCGCAGACTTGGTGAACCATTCAATGGAGCGAATTGGTTCATCATAGACTTTGCATCAGACTTACGACAGAGGTTCGGTTGACGGTGTGGTGGAAGGTTGGTTTGGGCACACACCTTGTATAGGCCAAGAGCAGAGTTTAGACGAAGCAATTAGACAGGATGGGTGATCACAAAACTCATCGCAGATTTTGTCGCAGACTTGATCGCAAAGATAGATTGGGTACAAAATCGGTTGGTTTGATGTGTCACGGAAGTCGGTGCTAGACTTGTTGTGCACACCTTGGAGAGGCCAAGCGCGGAGTTTGTTGGGTAAACGAAGCACTTGGGCAAGGCAGTGGAACGCGGGATTTGTCACACGACTTGCTGCAGAAGTGATCGCAGAAGCGAACACAGAGGGTGATCGCAGAAGTGATCACGAAGGGGAAAATTATGGGTTGCAGCAAGTTGAAGCACTTGGGTGAACGACTTGAGGAAACCTAGAGGAGCTCCACAACAAGCAATTAGTTGGGCACATTTCCATCATGACATCTTTGTGTCGTGCATTGTCGAGAACAACAATTGAGTCGAGTTGGGTTGTTGGATGAATGGGTCGACTGCAGCCTTCGGACGAGGTGACTCTTCGTAGAGTTACAATAGTCAGTTAATAGCAGTATGACTTAACAATTAGGCGGTAGATGCATTGTGCCTTGAAGCGAAAGCAGTCAAGGTGCGGAGATGGAAAGACATTAGAGATGAGTTTGGTTGGTTGCATGTGAATTTTGGGACTTAAACGGATTTTTGAAGTGGACGGATGGACTCAACCTTGTATTACAACGAAGGTATTATAGGTTTGTGGAGCTACGAATGGTGATTGAGGGGAGTTCATGCGGAGAGTCGATTGCTTGGGCAAGTGAAGTTCCAAGACATTAGACTTGAACCATGGGTGCAACCAAGGATGTCGTTAGAAAGGTATGGTTGGTTTTGAGTTCTTGCATTTTCTAAGTGTTGCGATGAGTTCTTTGAAGAAAAGTCGAATGACTTGGTGGTTCAAGTGTATTCTGTTTCCGTGGTGAAAACCGACAGACTCGCGAGTGACTCAAGTGGTGCAGATTCGAAGAAGTCATGTAGCAGTTGGGATGCCTTGATTGGGTGAATGTGTGGAGAGCTTGGGGTGACCTCCTTGGACGAGTCCTATGGTGAACTTAGGAAAATTTGGATGCAGTCATGGAGGTGGCTTGAGGAAGCTTTCTAACTCTTTGACAAGGCGCATTGGACAGGTCGTTGTGGTGAAGTGGGTAGTGAAGTCTGTACTTGTCAAGTTTGAGAGGATGGATGTGTTAGATTTTCTTTATTTACAGAGCATTAGAGTTACCAGTGTTCTTTTACTTCTTTATCATTAACGTATATATATCATGTACTGAGCAATAACAGCATAAACAAGAGACAAAAGAACAAACAAGATTTATCCTGGGAAAACCCCAAATGGGGGAAAAACCCAACAACCTTTCTTAAACAGATTTCGTTCACAAAGCAAGTCCAATCATGAACCAAGATAAACCCTAGCACGAAGGCTAACTCAAGCTACAACTAGAGATACCACCCCAGCTGCAGCAGCAACACAATACCAAGGTAACACACCTTTTCCAAGAGTAGCACACAAGAGAGAAATACCAAAAAGACTAAACAAGAAAAATCTTTGTCACTGCAGCTGTTGCGTCACCCTTCCTCGGACTTGCGCCTTGCTTCTATGTAAATGAGAGAGTGTGTCCAAATGAGCTAAGGTGCCTCCTATTTATAGTCTTCATGTCCTCTTTACTGGGCCGACTTCTCTTCTGGGAAGGTGTCACTTCTTTGTTCTTTATTCTTCTGAGCCGACTTCTCTTCTAGGGTATTTCCACATATGTTCAATGGTTCTCTTGTTTCCGGAATCTTCTTCTCGTCTAAGAAAGGTCATCTAGGAGGAAAGTACCAAAACATCAACAGGATGAGGCGCCCTGGTGTTGGTGCTTTAGCTAGATTTGTTGGGTAATGCGATGACTTGACAGTCACGACGATAGTGCTAGAGTTTGAACGCTTGCAGGAGGTGAAAGGCAGTTCCATTCTAGGAGATGGATGGAGTCAACAAAGAAGTTGACCAAGAATTGTTGGCAGTCGACCTGAATGGGCAGAACCCATACCCAGTGACTTGGGTGATGTTCACTCGCCTTTGGTATGGGACATTGGATGAGGCAAAGCACACCTTCGTGACTTGCGGATGATTGCGCGATGACTCAGATCTGATTGGGTCATTGGTTGCGGTTGACAAAAGTATTGGTTCGAACGTGCCTAAGGCATGGAAGTTCTTTGAGGTGACTCATTCTACTTGAAGCAATTTAGACAATTTGTTGGGATGTTTAAGTGTAGGCACATTGGCCACACTCATCGCAGATGTTGAGTTGCGGAGAGGTGACTTGACAAAAGGACGCGAGTTGAGGACTTTCCTTCCTTTGGAAGATTGTGCAAAAAGGCAAATTGCAGCATGAAGAGATTACTTGTACATGGGTGTTTCTCTTTCTTTGGGCAACATGGTTGAGGGTGAAGCCTAACCATTCCAAGGCATAGAGAAGTAGACGCAGCAACATGGCCAAGTGATGAAGTAATGGGGAAAAGGCAGTCTAGATGTCCAGTTCTTGGTGCAGAAGATGAGTTAATTGTGCCATGAGGTGGACAGTGGAGTCAAGTTGTCGTAGATGACTTTGTTTTGGGATGACTTCATAGTGCAACAAGGGGGGGGCGACCCTGCCTTGGTCTGAGATTGTTGCGCGGATGGACTGAATTGCAGAAGGAAGTCAAGTACGAACACGACAATAGGTTTGAATTGCAGCACTTACACATTGTGGAGGATCTCCTTGATGAAGATCGAACAATGGCAACAGTAGTGAAGCAAGGATGGACACTTGCCTTAGTCATTGGAGTTGGATGGAGTGATAGAGATGCAGACAGAAAAGAATAAGTTCGGTCATGGAGATGCACATTTCAAGAACTGGACGCAACTGTTGGACTAGCTACCCAACCAGCGCAGGACTTGAGGCTAGCATTGTGCGAAGACATGACAAAATTAGTTGAAGTATGGGTGCAATAACAAGTTCACAGAAGTTCAACACTTCGACATTTTTGAAGTTTTGATTGAGGTTGCAGCAGCAGTTGAGGCAACAACAGTAGCAGCAAAACGAAGAGTGATCGTCGCAGCGGGACAGTGGCAGCTCAGACATTGCGGACAGAGTTGGGGAGGAGATGTCTTTCCATCGTAGCAGATAGTTTGTCCGCACACAACTTTGGGCAAAGGGCAGTGTGGATGGTTGCATAGGTTGCAGATGATTGCATCGCGAGTTGGAAACCTGGGGTTTCCACTTCGTAATGAAACTTGAAGTTTCCACTTTGGCAGAATTTGGGACTTCCAGTTGGCACGAAACTTGGGGTTTCTAGCAAACTTGGTTGTGACAAGGGCACAAGTTCGAGCAGAGACCTGGAAATCGCAGATTTTGCGGATGTTGTTGAGGACAACAATGACTTGAGGTGGGGGAGGATGTAAGGTCTTCGACTAGATGGGTGCAGAGACCCTTGCACAAGTCCTCAAGGAGACGGTACTCAGGGTTGCTCCAACACCCAAGTGTTGCACTAGTTGGGCAAGTGGGCGCCTTGGGCATGCGAACACGCCAAGGGGCTTGCCCAAGTATGAAGTGACCAAGAGATTAGGGTGTGTCGGCATGCGGACCGCACCAAGGTTGGGGTGCACCAATTGATGAGAGCATGGGTTCAGTTGGGTGAACAGGTCCGCAAAGAGGCGCGATGATTTATTTGGGCAACCAGGTCCATGAAGGGGCGCAAGGATTTGTTTGGGTACATGGGTTCGCGAAGGTGCGCAACACCCCCAAAGGACGTGACAATTCACGATGATGACCTTTTAAGTCCCTATAGAGAATAAGGGTGCAAAACCAAGGAAGGCAGATTTGGAAGACAAGGAGAGCAAGTTCAGCTATGCGATTATGAGGCAGACTTAGACGAAGAGGGGCGAGCTCCCTCAAGGAGCCAAGTCGCTCCACGTGAGAGGACTTGTGTTGCCTTGAGGTGATTATGTGGGCAAAGTTGGGGCGACCTTCTTTTTGGCTGAGTTTGGGGCAAGTCTTGTCGCAGGTCTGAGGAGGTATGCTAGGAGACAGAACTGCAGGTCTGTGCAAAGCCTTGCAGCAAAGTGTTAGCCTCATAATCCTAAAGTTCTATAGTTTAAGTATTTTCCTAGTTTAAATGTTTTTAGAAATTAGTTTATTCTAGTTTGTTAGGATAAGGACACCTAGATTCTATGTAAAGGACACCCTATCATACTCATGTGATTATGTGATTGGTTGGTCTCCTAGATTTTAGTTTAGAGTTGAGCTATATAAACAACCTCTTTCTTCAAGTGAGGTCTAGTAGGTTTTGAGTCCTCACTTCTGTTTGTGAATTATATTTTCCTTATTAATAAAATTATGTGTTTGAGGACACTTTGTGAACATGGTATCAGAGCCATGGTGAAATTGTGATAGAAAAGAATTGGTGATGGTTTGAGGTAGCAAGGAAGACGCCACAGCATCATTTTGGATCTCTTCAAAATTCAAGGACAACAGTACTGAGGTATTCTTGTTGTCAATTCAATAAGGAAAAGGTTATTTTGATTACAGTTGTTTATGTTTTGAAAAATTTGACGAGATAAACCATCATTTTCAGCAGTTAAAGTTTTGTATCAGATATATTCTCCTTTTGTTCTCAATAGATATTATTTTCTTATCAGATCTACTTTGTTTGGCAAGTAGATCCGCTGTAATCTTGTAAATCTGCAATTTTTACGTTGTAGATTTGATTAAAATAAGATTTTTCATTTGTAAATCTATGAGATCTAAGGAGATAAAATACAAAACTGCATTTTTGTTTTTTGATAAGATCTCATAGATCCACTGTTATTTTTTAAGAGGGCTTATATTGTAAAAATTGCTTCAGATCTATTTATAAATCTGGCAATTTGAAGCTTAAATCCATAGATTTTGAATTTTTTTTAAGTTCCTGCCATCATTTTCTATTGGAAATCTGAAAGCAGCGTTCCAAAAGCTCCGACATATTTTCCTCGATTGGACCCAGCGATATATATTCAAAGATCTATTGTGGTTTGAGAAAACTTCACATGCACTTGTAGCAGAAAGTGATCTGTATCTGTCTTTGAGTTTCTTGGATTCTCCGGCAACCTGGGTTATGACTCTCTCAAAGTCGATTTTGTTTCCCCTCTCATTCATCTCCAAATCGCAAAGGCAAAGTCAAGACTATTCTGACATTGCACCGATAAAAAACAACCTCGAAAATACCTGCAAGTGCTGCATGCATGTTCTCTAGCCAACAATCTCCTCTGGCTCAACGAATCTCCTCGGAAATCTGATCAAATCCAATAAAAAACGACTTTGAAAATAAATGCAAGTGGTGCACGCACGTCCTCCAGCCGGATATATCCTCCTCGACTCTCTTGTCCATTGGCTCATCAAATATCCTCGGAAATTTGCTCAACCGATTTACTCCACATTTCGCTCCAAAAATATCAGCTTGAAATGTGTTAAAGGTTACACGTATCCATCTATGGCAGGGTCAAATGGAAGTTTAAAGTTTGAATGGTTGCTTTCCTTGGTAAAGGTATTAAAATTTATTATTTCTTTCATTCCTAATATTAAAAAAAAACATGCTATGCACATAAAACAAAATTGTGCACAAATTTTTATGTAGTCACTTTTGAAAAGCACCTTTTTGTGACAGAGTTAGCAAGGTTTATTATATGGTTTAAAAGAAATCTTATGACGTATGAAATCATACAAGGAATGTACAAGGATTTAGAAGTATGATTTAACATAAAGTAATACCTTATGTTAAAAAAAAGGGGCTTTATTTTTGTGACAAATTTGGAGAAACTTGGAGTGATAAGTGAATTCCATTATGATGTTTTTTGAGTAAAAGGATTTGGGTTATTAATTTTTGAGAAGTTTTTAGACTTTTTTAGTTAAAGGGGGGCACATTTTACTAATTGTAAAAGACTACAAGTCTTGTAAAAAGGGTCAAATTTTGAAAGAGTTGATTGTAGTATTCAAGTTCAGAAATTGAGAAGAGTCCAGTGCAATATACTCTCAAAATCTTTTTTCAATGAGACCTTTAAAGGGTCAAGGCCAAGCCCTTAAAAGTGTTATTTTTCTGTGGATTGTGTACTCTTTCTTTCTGGTGCCTTGTGTCTCTCTTTTGGTGTTTTGAGGATTACTCAGTGTGGTGGTGTGATCATTAACTTGCAATTTTGCAATAAGGCAATCTACCATCATGTCTAAATTAATCAATCTATTCACAGAATCAGATAAGTTAGATGGACCCAAGAATTACAAATCTTGGAGTCGGCATATGCAGAACACTTTGAGTTATAACGAATTATGGCATTTTCAATTTGAACACTTAAACTTTGATAGTCTCTTGAAACTTAAGTCCCAAGAATTGGTAAAGGGTTTGCCAACTTTCAAGAGAGAAAATTCTAAGCGTGAAGCTTTATTTTTGGCAAAAGCAAAAGCGAGAAGCTTTTCCAACCAACTCATGGCGAGCAACAAAGTATTTGCAATTGATTCACAGTGATATATGTGGTCCAATGGAATCTTCTTTCGGTGGATGTCGATACTTTATATTGTTCATTGATGAACTTGGTATTTGTAAATATGACTTTTGGATTAAAGGGGGGAATGTTAGCCTCATAATCCTGAAGTTCTATAGTTTAAGTATTTTCCTAGTTTAAATGTTTTTAGAAATTAGTTTATTCTAGTTTGTTAGGATAAGGACACCTAGCTTCTATGTAAAGGACACCTATCATACTCATGTGATTATGTGATTGGTTGTTCTCCTAGATTTCAGTTTAGAGTTGAGCTATATAAACAAGCTCTTTCTTCAAGTGAGGTCTAGTAGGTTTTGAGTCCTCACTTCTATTTGTAAATGATATTTTCCTTATTAATAAAATTGCGTGTCTGAGGACACTTTGTCAACACAAAGAAGAGGCGACAAGTCTGCGGTTGAGAGCACGTCTGAGGTGCACCATAGAAAGTTGCGAAGACGGTTGTGACAAAGAGTCTTGGTGTGACGAATCTGTGTATGAGTGTCTTGGTGAGGTGAGGCAAGTCGTGTGACTCCACCCAGTTGTAAACCAAGCCGATAGTGCTCATATTGTAATTGTTTCGCAATAACAAAGAGTTAGTCAGGTGTTAGGCACGGTTTGTGTCGCCCACAATATATTTGTGTCTCGTGTTTGTTTCACAAGTGTTCTCTTCGTTTCATGAATGTGTGCTTATATATAACTAAGTGTTAAGTTGCTAACAATTGTCTAAATATACAAGAGTTGCACTAGAGTAGGAGTGTGATTCGCTAATAGCCTAGAACGGAGTATGGGTATGCTCTAAGTGAAGAGGCATAGTCTGAACGAAGTATCCTTGGTGTTTCCAAGCAGACAAGAGAGAAACGTTGCAGTGTCACACGCCCTCAAGAGTTGCATGATCGCAAGATTCAGCTAGGCACACTATGGGTATGTGACATCATACATGATGTCATGCAGGGAAAAATAATGTTCCATCTCAGTAACCCAGCTTGTGGGGTCGAATCCATCAAATTTGTTAAAATCCACTTTAGGGAGTTGGTGCCACATTTGAGTCAAAGGGTCACAAACAAATGGGTTAGATTGAATCCCTGTGGAATTGGATGATTTAGCTCCTTCCTCTTGGGGGGCATGTCTTGCCACGAATAACTCGTTGATTGAGTTTGCATTGCCATGAATTTAGACAGTGGATCTTGGAATGAATGAATCCACTTCGGTGAGTTTGTCATCGATGGCAGCAAGACCTTGTTGGGTAGAGGATTGGTTGCGAGTCTATTTTGTGTTGCAACTCATCACACTAAGTTTTCAAGGGGACTATGTTTGGCTAGCTCTATGCCTCTAGTAGCCATAGAGATGTGGGTC
>ML779769.1:73864-87704 GCA_009831015.1 Picea engelmannii | reverse complement strand
GTACCAAGGTAATCAACACTACATTCTAGGTCTGTTGAGATAGTGGGCTGGTAGTGGAAAGAGCAGGTCCACCAAAAAGGCTTTTTAGAGAGTGGTACCACGATGATTAGCTCAACAAAAGGATTTTGTTGAGATAGGTCTCAAATAAGGGTTTGGTTAAGACCCAAACTTCTTTTTTTTAACTCCTACAAAGTTAGACTCCTACTTGAATAATATTGCGCTGACAGGATGCTCAAATTCTCAATATTACAGTTTATGTAGGAGTTTCACGACCTAGTGGCAGGAAGTAGGGTTTTTAGTGACAATGCAAAAATTCTCAATACAACCATTTATGTAGGAATTTTGTGCACTGGAAGCAAGGAGCGAGGTTTCGAGGGTCTTAAGGGCAAGGTAGAGACAGGTGTTATAGTTCTTGGATATACATGCAAGGTCCAACAATTGTGCTTGGCCCAATTTCTAAGGGAAGTAACTAAGAAGGCTCGACCGTACCCTTGGCCATACTACCCGATTATCTAGGTTCTAGAGATTAATCTTCCCAAGTGTTGTTCTTAGTGCACTATAGCAACAAGACAATTAATCAACTTATCTAAAGTTAGTTTCGGGTAACCTGAGATACTTCTGATATACCCTAGGGTATTTGGAAGTGAAATTTCATATACAGGTGTTGTCTAATACGGTACTACTCAAAGGGGTACCAACAAGGGTTACAAGGGGCATCTCAACCAAGTGAAATTGCTTGTATTTTCTGCATGTATTCTTCCCCTACCACAAATTTACCCGTTGAATGACAAATCACTGTGTTATTTATAGATGTTGGAATACATCTCTAGCCTAAAAAATGCTCTAAAATATGGGCTCAGGAAAGTGCTCTAATACCACTTGTGGTGTTCTTTATTAGTAAATTGGAAGATGCAGAGCAAAGATAATAGATTTTACCCACATTTATTGCAGAAATGATAGATTGCAACCACAGTGGCCAAATAAAGAACCAGAATACGACAAAATGTTATAACTTTATTAATGAGAGCAATCCCATTTACCTCTTCGAGGGGGTAACCTCCAATTGAGCAAAGCTCCGATTACAATATACTTCACAAGACATCTCATTACATTGCTTCTACTTCTTTATATAGTTCTATGATCTCTCTACCTCTTAGGAACTTTCTAGTAGGCGGAACCTTCTAGTAAGCCTTCTTACAATTATTGTTTTCACACCAAGAGGCATCAAGAAAAAACCTAGCATAGATCCATCTTAACCTGGAATTATTAAGCACCAAGAGGGATAAAAAAAAAAACAAAGGCAAAAACCTCCCAATGCCTAAAAGATCCAGCGTTAAGAAAGATCTATGCTAGTTTATTTTATTAATTATTTGTTTGTCCATTCTTTCTTCCTTTCTTTCTTTCCAACATTTGACGTTGAGCATCAAATTTTTCCATTTTATTTTATTAGTGTGATGGACATGTGTTACACATCAAACAGGGATGTTAGAGCACCTTGCTTCTCTCAGTGCACTTAATGAATTGAACATTTCAATAGTTGGGTAATCCAAGACCTCTTGCAAACTAAGGGTGTTCACCCAGTTGGTCTTATACCAACATTTGCCTACTAAATTCAGATTTGCTAGAAGTGGATTAACAAATGATAAGTGCCTCAAGTGTGTAATCTGAGACGGTCAAACATATTTTGGGAGTGCTCCTCCGCCACACGATGTTGGAAAATAGTGCAGCCGAAAATTGTCACACTTCTTCAAGGAATATTCATTAGCGTGCAGCATTGCTTGGGGACTGCAGTTCCCTCATTCTGAGTCATTATTGTGGTCTATGGCATTGCAATCGCTCCTCGGTATTATAATCTCTTTGGAGGATTCGCAGGAAGCATGTTTATGAAGGGGTTCTAGGTTCTGTTCATGCATTTCAGAAATCGGCATTTGATGGTGTGTCTGCTCAAATTAATGCCAATGTGTTTGTGTTAATTCATGATGCTAACTTCTTAGAATGTCTCAGCCAGGGCTTACTCAGAACTTATTGCAGCTTCGACTACATTAAAGGTATGTGAACAGTGAGCACTTCACTTGGTTAAAAGGATAAAGTATCCTATTAAGGTCCACCTAGAATAATTTTCCCTGTCAGGCATTTGTTAAGCCCCTTTGTTAAGCAGTATTTTCTCCAAAAAAGAGATTGCCTAATCCCATCACAAGACAATGCCCAACACTCAAGTGGTATAAGGGAAGGCTATTCCAGAAATGGAAATGATGATCTTCTAGTGAAAGGATGAAGATCACTCCTCCAAGAGGCTGTGGTCTAGTTGTTGAGATGGGATGCCACCATATAAACGACCCAGATTCAAACCTTGAGAGGTATAGGGCCCTAGGACAATGTGTACTTTGGCCGAGTCTGACAGATCCCCTTGTTGAAGTGGACGATGATAATGCGGAGTTGGGTTCATAGCTCCCCACGGATCAAAAATTCCATTGACCCGAACCAAAAAAAAGGATGAAGGGATGAAAATCAGCCAAAGCCCAAAGTACTAATAAAAAATTCCAGGTAAATGGTCTGAGTTAAGATGCTCATAAATAATCTTTAATATGTCAAATCACAAAGGATGGAAAAAGGATTTGGGTCCATCAACACACAAAATAAAATTCTTAACAAAGATGTCCAATCAATCAAAAATTGGGCATTTAGAAGTGCTACATTACGAAATATCTGTCTGGTTAACCAGCTCAATTGAATTCTTAAAGAACCCTGAGATAAGGTCTATAAGCTGAGTGTTATACTCAAGCGAACATGATGTCAACAGCCATCAGAACTAGTTTTCCTTATACTGGATAACACACTTTTCCCAATTAGAGAAAGGCAAGACCTGTTAATGACACAGAAAAAGGCAAATGCCAAAAACAGAGACCTTTGGAAATCAGCTAAAACGAGTAACATTTAAATTTTCTTTTATATGAGACTTCAGTAGAGGACAGACAGGTAAGGTTTGACTTGTATCATTTACCAATTGAAATCTTTGAGATGAGCAAATTAAGATTCACTGTGTTTTCTCTTAATTACATTGTGGTTTTCAACATAATATATTAATAAGGCAAACATCTAAAGTGTTTATGAAGTTTTGCACTAGTAAGAAATAAATTTTGTCCGCAAATATATGCACTTAGATTTCCCCCAGTACTGAGGATCCGGACTCCATTTCTGCTGAAAGCAAACTACTAGACCCAAAGGAATTTAGAAATGGCTGAAAATCATAATGAACATACAAAGTGTAAGAAGCCTTTTAGAATTGAAGTATTCTCTAGATTCTACAGACAATACTGAGGATCTGGAGTCTGGACTCCATTTCTGCTGAAAGCACACTACTAGACCTAAGAGAATTTTTCTAGTAAAGGAATGGACAATCATAATGAGCATACAAAATGTAAGAATCCTTTTAGAATTGAAGTACTGTCTAGATTCTACAGAATATTTGCATCGAAACATCTCAAAGGTTACACTAATCTTATGCAACTTAATAATATAGGCATTCTGCTTATACAGAAGATAATTAAACAATGTTTCAATAGCTAAAGAAAAAGCTCACTATGGCACCTATTATGCAATTATCTTTTTCTTCAAAGATATATCAATGTTTATTAAAGATAGCCATGTTGCTACTTGCGGTAGTAGTTGTCTGATGGTAAATTAATTGCCCACAAATGGGAGAAGAGCAATTGAATGGAAAGATTAAATATCCCATATTCATTCACCATCTGCTTCTTGATCATGACATCAAGTGGTTGAAGCACATTATAGTAACAATGAGAGTATGAAGTAACAACAGATCACGGATTCATTAGCCTCTTATAGAAAATATGTACAAGAGATGTTATTTGAAATGTTTTAAACCAATGCTAATTTATCAAATGGTTTGAAATGCTTTGTAGATATGACACATTAGTTTAAGAAAAATGTCACTGTTGACTTAAATATGGTCAAGGATATCAAATATGGAAATATATAAAAATCCAAGAATAAATAAGGGAGCGTAAAAATGTCTGCACTTACTTGCCCGAGTTCTAATAGGTATGTCTCTCAATTCGCGCCTTATACACAACCATTCACCAAGCAAAGCCATTGCTGCAAGACCAACACCATTGCTGACCCACCATGTAACTGAAGATGGCCAGCCTCCATATATAAGGCAGAGAAATAGATGGATAATATACAATGTCGCAGCAAAATCCAGGCACTTTTTAGCCCTCTCTATCAAAAAAAACATATAGCCGGCTCTGTTAAGACAAGACAATAACCATTTAGCTAATCAAGAATAGTTCCATATGTCTTTACTCCCCTGTACATCTTGTTTCCTAGTATACATAATACATATATCAGAACAATTTTCTGTTGATTTTGAATACAAGGAAAAAACAATTTCTAAGATGTTTGAAACCAAAGCATATTAAAATGCAATAATAAGCATGAATTAAAAGAAAACAACTTTAGCAGTGTTGATAACATCGGCATCGGCAAAAAATTGGCGAGGGTCCAGAAAACATCTTTTCAGAAACATCGGCGAAAATTCAGCAAAAATCGGCAAACCGCGGCAATCATTAAAAAATACAAAAGTGACAGAAATCGGCAAACCACAGTAAACAGAGGCAAAATAGGCAAACTGTGGCAAACATTAAAAAATACATCGGCAATTTGATCGATCGTCACACAAAATTTCGGCAAACAACCGTGATTTTTTGAGACAGATCGCAATGTCAAGTTTTTTWWAAAAAATCGCAGTTTTTTCAGKCTGAAAAACCAGCGGCCCAAAAAAATTGCTATTTTTCACCACATCGGCGAAAAATCACCGACGTTATCAACACTGAAAGTTAGTACATTAACTAATCTTTTTAYGTTGTGCATCTCTTGCTAAGCATACACTCATTAGCAAGCTCRTCAGACATTTCCATGTATCAGTAAACTAACAAAGAACATGTGTTAGAAAAAAGTAAAAATATGGATGTGGTAAGATGAAAAGCAATAGGGCATATTGACATATTGAAGCATGCATGAGCAAATACACCATCATCATACATCAGYTTTGAAAGAATAGCAAGTTTGTGAATAATTTATACATCCTTCCCTGCATTTGTCACCTTTGTTAATACATACTAAAAAATTAAGGGATATATAAGAAATAAAGATAGTTCAGATTAAGGCAACTAGCTAGGAGATGGTGACTGTGATTTGTATCCTACACTACATTGAAGCATAAATCAACACATGCTGTCAATTGGGTCTAGCTCAGGTGGTTAGGGAGAAGACGTGTCATCTTCCCCACACAAGTTCAAATCCCACATGTGACATGTTTCACTCTTTGTGAGCCAATTGTTGCCAAGGATCTGAACCCTCACTTCCAGGCAGGAGGGTGCGGTGAATAGTTACATGTACGAAAAAAAAGCACATAATTTCCATAAATTGGTTTTGCTTAAAAACATGGGTAACCATATTTCTTGTTGTTAGCCGCCATTTTGCAGCTCAGTGTGTAAGCAACAAAGTATTGAATTCATTTTTTCAAGCATTGGGAGTTATGTACATACTACACACATTGATGCCAAGTGGCACTGAGGATAAGATGATTAACACCATCTCTATTATAGTGTGATCAGATATTTAATCTATCCTAGGACAGACATATGTACTGACATAAAAAACAGTATTATACACTCTTTGATATGCTTGTTTTGCATAGAATGATGACATGCTTAATTTCAAATTTTTAATAGGTAGGCTAGATCTGCAAGAGATAATACAAAAGGTTGAATATTTACTTTAACGCATGAATTCACACTTATTAAAGGTCTCAGCAAGGTTGAGAAAGAGATTGCACAACACATAAAATGACAACTCTACTCGTGACAAACTTAAGAGGAAGTACACAAGAGCAAGGCATGAACTAAAAGCCCAAGACACGGAGCAAGTGAAATCCAACAATACAAAACATCAGCAGGGGAGTCTAAGTGTGGATGTGAATGTGCATACTGATCTTAAGAGCAGGGAGAGGCTCAAGCAAAGGCCCTGCTTTTACCATTCCAAAGATTGACTACAACTAAGGAACACACTTAAAATCATGGTAAGCCACAATGTTTGTTTGTTTTGAATACTCATTCATTGTCTAGCAATGTCAATGGTTCCACATGGTATCAAAACGGGAGGCCTTCAGCATAGCAAACCTAAACTTAACAACCATGAATAAGGGAGAGAGGCTTTTTGGGACAAAAAGATGTCCCAAACAATTGTACATTTGAAATGCCCCCAGAAATTGCAAGATATTTTCCATAGCAATGTTAATGATTCTACATGATATCCAAAGATAGGGGCTTTGACATAGAAACCCTAAACTTCACAACCATGAATAAGAAATGGAGTGAAACATTTCACGACGAGAACATGTCCTAAATAATAGTACCTTCGAAATTCCCTGAAATTGCAACATGTTTTCCAATAATGCTTCCAATTCATATAAAATGCAATTCCTTTGAGGAAGACATTCTTCCCAACCCATAATTCGACATCAGACCCAAATAAACTATAAACCCTTAAAACACCCCAAATGTTTTAAATAAATAAAGCCCTTCGGCAAGAATAAAAGGAGAGAGATAACAGCATGCCTTCAAAAGTTTCAGCATGCTCATGTCAGAAACCCTGCTCACATCAAAGATCTTTGTCATTTCTGTTTCAAATAACTTAGTAGTAAACTGCATCCATACTAACTTCTTGAGGATTTACTATAGGCTTCTACAGCTTTTGTAGTCCATCCTACTACCTAACCTTTACTCTCTTTTGATATTGTTATCACCTGACAAGTACTTGGTATCACATATCTTGGATGAGGCTTGAAGGTGGTGCACTTTGTAATGTCCCCCACCTCTTGATGAAGAGGTTTGGGAAGACTTAGTGGTCTAGTCATCCCCACTAGACCATAGTCTCATGCAGGATGGGGAAAAGTCAGCTAACTCCATGTTATATTTTGAAGTTGACTTGGAAAAAGGGAAAAAGGGTAAAAAGTAACTCAATGAAGAATTAGAACGCTGGAGGTTGAGTTAGGAGTTGAAACTAGGGGTTAAACTAACTCAACAAGGAAATAGAATGGAAGTATAAAGGAAAGGCTAGGGCGCACCTTTCACTCATCTTGGATATTATTGCATTTGTTTGTTGAGCTCTTGAGCACACAGTTTTGAGGGTTTTGAGATTACAAACCCTAGAGAACAACTCAGTGGTGAAAGATTCCACTCACCTTGTTCCAAGCTTGGTCTCAGAGATGAAATGCTCCACCCACACCATTCTACAGTCATCACAGGTTCCATCATGGATCCAAGAGGGCAGCAGGGTCGTACCCTTGAGGGTTTTCTAGCAGGGGTGCATCATTTCATGAAGAGGAGTTCGATCCAGCATTGTGACAGGGTCTAGAGACATTCTAGCATTTGGGTTTTGCTTGTAGGACCTTGCTCATCAGTTTGTGAGCATTGTGGAAGAGTTACTTCGGCCAAATTATTATCTACAGCTTTGGGACGGCTTTGAGAGAAGGAGGGTGCAACTGTGATTCAGTTATTGTAAGTTTGAGGGGGTTACACCTCAGATATGACCTTGAGACTTCTCCCAAGGGCTTGTGGCAGCCCAATCTATCTTTCTAGTGAGTTTCAGGAGATTTGGAGTCTTCCTTCATCAGGGCCGAATTATTGGGCACTTCAGGGTTCTAGGGGGGCACAGTCTTGATTAGGGTTTCAGCAATTTGGAGGGGTAAGACTTGGCATTTGGACTTCACACTTCAAGGAGGGGTTTATCTTGCCCCGAACTATCTTTTTGTGAAGTTTGGCATCATTTGGAGACCTCCTTCAGCTGGGCCGAAACATTGGCCTTCTCATCTACTCAGCGGGACGTGCCAACAGCTAGGGGGGTTGGACGTGACCCTAGCTCTTATTGTATTTGATCTTCATTATATATTCAGCCTTTGGAGGCTTATTTTGTATTGTCGGGAGCATTTTGTAGCAGCTCATATACTCTATCTTGGAGCCATCTGATGTTATTCTAGATCTGCATCCATATTGTATCAGGTTCTTGCTTTTCATAATAATAAAGGTCAAATCTATGCTTTTGGGGTTCCATATCTTGTGTACTAGTTAGATCTTGTGTTTACATTCAGTTTATCTTCAGATCTTTGCTTGATAACTAAACATAACCCTAGGCCGAAACTTGAGAGGCCAACCTGCACACGGACACAAACAAACAAATAAATCAGTGGTCAGTTAGTGTTCCAAGCAAAAAATTGGCTTGGGAACATTACACACTTATAGAGGATGGAGCAGGGTTTCTAGAGGATGGCACAAGGTTACCAAAACATGCATCTACTGTCTCCAACATTCATGATACCAGGTGCTTTCACAAGAGCATGCATGGCTATTTTTAGGCTTTTTTATTTTTTTAAATGTATATTTATAGCCATGTCTCTTTTTAGTCAGGACTCGGAGTGGCATTTGGAGAGATTTACTCAGAAAGAAGAACTGTTAATTTTGGCAGTGACTATTTTTAGACACTACTATTTTTAGACATTGCTACTTTTGGAAAGTCTCACCATCCTTACATTTGGACATTTCAGGGAACATTTATATTATTAGAAATGCCTATTTATAGACATTGTTGTTCATGGCCAAGGAAAATGCTATTTTTGGAAGATGTGTTATTTCTAGATACTCTTATACATGGAAGCAGCAAAATCATCTGTGACAGGTCCAAAGTTAGCTTCCATGGAGTGCTCTAGTGTGGATGATAATTCAACAGGGTGAATCAGCTTTTAACCTAGTCAATGAGGCACTTGAGTGTTGATTTTGAGGATGTTTCTACTATCTAGCACTTGTTCCAAGAAGGTCAGCCTAGGTCATGTGTTGCATTGCGAATTAATTTTAGGCATGTTCAGGATGCTCCATTTGAGGATAAGTCAGCAAATAAACTCAATTATTTGCACAGTTGAATCAGCAATTCTATTTGTGTCTTATCTTCTCTAAAATCAGCATGGAATCTTTAATATTCTTGGTCAGGGAGGGCACCCACACTTGAGGATCGTGCAACTGTCTTATTTGCTGAGGTTCACAATAGACGGAAGGATCAAATGGAACCAACCAGCAAACCTAATTCTACATTTGAGTAAAGATAAACCAACACAAGTACGCTAGAGAGAGAAAGCACTAGTGTGCTAGGAAGAAAAATAACTCATGAACAATAGAGTGCAACACTCTATGGTGCTAGTAGGCTAAATCGCTTGTTTAAACAATGAATGATCATAAGATATGAGAAATAACAAAAGAGAGTTGCACAATAGAGTGCAACACTTTATGGTGCCAGTAGGCTAAATAGCTTTTCTTTGAGGAGAGTGATCATGACGTCTTTACTTCCCATCTCCACCAGAGGCTTCCACCTGAGTCCATATTCTCCCGCTTTGCTTCTGTCGATGCCAAATACACATATCTTTCATCCACCATTTGGGAAGTTGCCTTTCAATCCTACCCCCMTCACACCAAATCCACCTYCCCTTCCCTAAAAACTAGATCTTGCCCCCTGAACAAGTGGTATGACAATGATTGTGAACTCCTTCATGGTCAACTTCGACACGCCTTCACCCACACTCACTCATCCTATCCCCATTTTAAAGCTTCCTATCACCGCCTTCTTTCGCCATAAGAGGCACCTCTTCATTTCCCAACGGAGATGTGAATTGAGTGTTTCTCTTATCAGTGCCCTTAAAACTTTCTAGCACACCTTCTTCCCTCGCCACTCTCCTCTTCCTCCAGACCCAAAATCCATGTTTACCCATACATCCTCCCAGTATGATGTCCCTAGGCAGCCCTCAATCCAGGTCACCTCTMCCCCCYTTCTCCTTGCCATTTATTCTCCTACTGGGATAGCAGGGAGGACGTTTGGATGATGAATACTAGTAAAGCAGCGGAATGAGGAAGGGTTCCAAGCARAGCTTTTCAAGCAGGGCCTTCACTCTATGGATAACCACCTAGCCAACYTTTTCAACCATGYGGTCTGCACAGGATTTCCACAGTCTTGGTCACATCACATTATTCACCCGATTCACAAATCTAGCTCTAGTACGGAACCGAACAACTACATGACAATCATGGTAGGCCACACATTTTCTAAACTTTATGTCACGGCCCTCCATTTGAAGCTTTATGGGGAGCTTGAGAGGAGACAACTCAATGCCAAAGGACAAGTTGGATTTCAGCCTGAGCACTAGACCATTGACAACATCCTTACACTCCAAGCCATCATTAAGGAGGCATGACATCGTCCTTCGAAAGTTTTATGTTGCTTTGTGAACTTTTGGAAAGCTTTTGACTCCGTCCCCGAGAGGCTTTGTTCCAGAGACTCAAAGATATTGGTATCTCTAATACCTTACTGATCACCATAATGCGCCTTTATGAGCTGGTTCTTGGTCGTCTATACACAATGCAAGGGATTTCAAATTTTATCAAGAGTACCATTGGGGTCAAACAAGGTTGCTCCCCCTGTCCCCCACATTGTTTGGTATCTACATTGACAAGTTGAAGTCCTTGTATGAGCACATCTAGGATGGAGATGGGTGCCTCCTCCACCATGTCTTGATTTCTATCCTACTCTTCATTGTGAAGATTTTCCAGGTCCTATCAAGCTGCCAACTGGGTCTGTCTTTGACCACAGATTGGCTCTAAGTTTCAACAGTTATGTAAAGGTTTTGTTGTTGTTTTAGGACAGCCAACGGTTCAGGAACTTCTTGCTGATTTGTTACAGTTATACTTGCAATTTTAGGTGCTCTAGCATGTAGTTTTAGTAACCAAGAGTTAGCACATGCATACCAAAATAAATACAACACACCTAGAGATCTTAACAGTTGAAAATAAGCAGATCTAAAAGACTAACACACATCATTTTGTACACAGGTATTTTTGGTCAACGTGACCCTGGATAAAAACCGGCTTGGGATATATGTCTATATATGAGGAGAATAGATGGTGGAATACAGCAAGTACAAAATATAGATGAACATGATACAATAGCAGCTTGATCCAAGCTGAAATACAAGTCCAAATAAACCAGGTGCGCCCTAGGAAGGTGCGCCCCTCATAAAGGCTCTCAAATCCACAAAATCTGTTGCAGATGCAAACTGTGAGCTCTGAATGGAAAACCCCTCCACAGTAATCAAGCACCGGTGTGTGGCCTCCCTCTAAAACTGATCCCACTGCAATATGAAAGGTGTAAGACCTCCCCACTGTTGATGCGCCCTCCTCAACAAGTGCGCCCTCCACAACACTGGAAGCTCCTCAATAAATAAACAAGGCTCCAAGCTAGATGCCTCTCTCCATGAAAGCAAGCGCCCAAGCTAGCCTCATCTCCAAGCTCTCTCTCAATCTCTCCAAGTGAGCAAATGAGTGAATGAGCTCTCCTTTGCCCTTTGCGCCCCTCTTGAACCTCCATAAGGAAACCTAGGATATGGATGGTTGAGATCATCCCATCTCCCATCTAATCAAAGGTTGAGATCTCTCCAAAAGAATCTCACTCAATAACACACTTTGGTTAAGTTCCCTAAGTTCACTTTATGTCTCTAATTCACCCACAAAGTGAATTAATAGTCATTTTAGGCATAAATGACAAAATTTCACTTTTGACTTAAAACTCCTAAGTCAAAGTGAAATTAGACACAAAGTACAAGGCACAAAGTACATAGTACTTCCCACATGTGTTTAGGAGAGCARAAACACATGGGGAACACCTCCCAAGGTACATAATCTCAATACATTGATGATGTGATCCTTTTAGCCTCATCCCCTGAACGATTGCAAGACAACTAGATGCCCTAGCCCTCTTTTTCGACAGCTRATAGTCAACCTGGGAAAAACCAAGGTCATGATCTTCAATGGATCGAAGAAGACCCTTTTTGATCACCATTTCTTCTTCAGTGGAAAGGAATTGATATCACTTGCACATATACTTATTTGGGAGTACTATTGACAGGACCTCGCTTCAGCCTGCACCATGCACTTCAACCCCGAGTCAAAAAGGGCTATGGTTCCTTGGCCCTTCTTGAGAGACAGTTTTTCCAAAACCATTTTCGGGACATAGTGTCCAAGATATCGTTCATGAATACTCTTGTTTGGCCCATAGTTTTATACGGTTCCAAGGTGTGGGGACCTGGTCTACTAGAGTTTGATTGGTCTTCAGCAAAAAGAGTACAGATCATCCTCCTTGTCGCATTACCAGGTGCAAGCAAACAGTCCACCAACCCATCACCTTTGCAGAGTTTGATGCTCGCCCCTTTCGACTTGAGACGATGTTTGGCCTCGTCTTACTCCTACACCGCCTTCAAAGTTTCACCGATACAAAAAAGGGACGGGACCGATATCCTTACTCAGCCTACCGTTCATCGGAGCCCCTTGCATCCATTAGTTCTCTGGTCCATTCTTGATGTTGGTCTGTCGGGGTCCTAAATCTTCTAGCACCTATTGGCATTACGATGGATCGACTCCCTCCATTCAAATATTCTCTTGATGCACCCAGCCACCTATTACCTACACGACAGGAGATGAGCACAATCATCAAAGATGATATCTACAAGTAGTTTGTGTGAGTCACTTGGATAAACCCTCAAGGTGGGTTGCATCCGAAGATGACCTTCTATGCAGTGTACTTCATGGTTATGAGGGATGGACTCATTACTCGACCCCATTACACCTTCGCCAATGGATGCACGCCCTTCGAATCACCTTGGGCCAATTTAGAGTTGGATCTCATAGGCTACGAATTGAGACTGATCACCAGATTAGTCGATCAGATAGGATCTGCCAGTTGTACCATCTTCGTGAGGTTAAGACAGAGGAGCACTGTTAAAAATAGAAGCATCAGGAGACATTCTCCAATGAGAGGGCTTAAGTGGCCACCCTGAAGCTAGCCAAGGAGATTTGGAGAATCAACCAGTCTTGTGAGTAATGTCAAGAGTCAAGGTGAACGTACAAACCTTGTGAGGCAGGACAAGAGTCGGGACGAAGGACATGCTGCAAGAAACCTTGTGAGCCTTGTGCAAAAGTCAAGGTAAAGTTTAGCAAGAGCTAGGACGAACATACAATTCCTGTGAGCTAGACTGATGTGTGAGATGACCTCCCGGTCTTTGTTGTGATCTTCTAGGAGCTAGCCATTCTTAGTCTCACTTTAGCATATGACCAAGTAGGAGGGTCAAATAACCACACAAGTATAAAGATCTTTCCTCTTATTGATGTAATGATGCAGTTATGAGCAGGTGAGGACCATGCAGGTTGAGAGAAGGACAAGATGTGCTTGCAAGTGTTGTGCCTAGTCCTAGAGAATAAGGTTAAAGTGTTAATGGAGAATTAAAAGACTAAAAGCCTAAGTTATAATGTTATATTATTATAAAGTGTCAATGAGTTATTAAAAGAAAGGGGTCGAACTTCATGCCTAGGAATATAACAACTTAAAGTGATGACCCCCTTTAGGGCTTCAAGAAGTTCGACTTAACCCAAGAAAATAAGATGCTTCTGGAAGTTTGACTTAACCTAACAAGAAGACTGGATCTGGATGCTTCTAGAAGGATAGGTGAAACCATAAAAGGACAAGAAGATAATTCGCTACAAACATTTCAGATCTAGCACAATTCAGATCTGCAATAGCACAGTTCAGATCTGCAATAGCACAGTTCAGATCTAGCACAGTTAAGATCTGCAATATTTCCCAGCAACTTGTCTATTTTATTCATAGCAGGGGCTACAGGTGACAGATTGGTTCGATTCAAGTATCAACAAAGAGCCCTTGATCTAGT
>ML779769.1:0-47841 GCA_009831015.1 Picea engelmannii | reverse complement strand
AAATGTTTACATACCGAAAGCTCTGAGCATGGACGTTGTTTTTTAATGTTTTTTTATTATTAGTCCCTGCCAAATGTGTAGAGGGACTACAACGATCGCATATTAATATGTCCTTTTATTATTATTATTATTAGTCCTTTGGTTTAGAGCATCGACGCTTTTTTTGACGTGCTTGAATAGGCCTGGCAGCTTAAATGTTTACATAGCGCGAGGTCCTGAAACAGGCCCAACAACTTAAATGTTTGCATATTGCGAGGCCCTTAGACAACCTGACAACCTTAAATGTTTACCTAAATAGGCTTCTCAAAGTACATTTTTCCTCGAATTTTTCCATACAATGTTGCAATGAATTTGGACAATATTGTTGTCAACTGCCAGTTGAATAAGCATTGTATATTTCATACTTCTTCTATGCTTGGAATGCAATTTGGTCATTGTTGAAGCTACATACGTTGTTTACTAGTTCGGTGGGTGCTTCTTGTTCGTTGGTTCGTGGGTTGCTGCTTGTTGTTGTTTGGTTCAACTTTGCAAGGTTGGGGACCTGCGCCTGCGGTTGGACCTGTTGGTGCTTGTTGCTTACTTTTGTTTACTTCAACTTTGCAGGATTGGGGTCCTGCATTCGTAGTTGGATCTGTTTTTTTTTCACTTTGCGGGGTCGAGGTGTTGCACCCACAATTCGACTTGCGCTTCTATCGTTCATCATTTCAGAGTAAGTTTTTATGCCATAATTTCATTTTCTATTCGTTCTTTGTTGTTCACTGTTTGCAGTTTGCAAGTAAGAATGTTTGATTATTTCTACTGACATGCTTGTCATATGTTTCTGGTTTCTTCTATGCTTCGACTGCAGTTTGGTAATCGTTGGAGATACATATATTGTTTACTGGTTTGGTGGTTGTTGCTTGTTCGTTGGTTCGTCGGTTGTTGCTTGTTGTTGTTTGGCTCAAGTTTACGAGTTTGGGGCCCTGGGGCTGCATTTGGGCTTGTTCATGCTTGCTCGTTGGTTTGTTGCTTGCTATTTTCTTTTGTTCACTTCGGCTTTGCAGGGTTGGGGTCTTGCGCTGATAGTTGGAGCGGGTTTTTTTTTTCACTTTGCAGTGTTCAAGGCCTGCACCCACGAGTGGACCTGTGGTTCTGTTGTTTGTCGTGTCTGGTAAAGTCGAGATCTGGTGCTTGTTCCGTGCTCGCCTATCCTGCTATTAAATTTTTCTCCAATTTTTTTTCCTAGTCCTAGACCATACCTACATGTCTTTTTAAAATGTTCTTGTAGAAGAAAAGGATAATGAGATGGTTCTACCAAGAGTGGTGTTCCATGGATTGCAAATTGCAGTATTCAGTTTATATGTTGTTTGTCGTGCAACATTGCTAGCTCAATCAATGTGTTCTGAAATGGATCACACCATTTACATTTGGACGAAACCATTATCATTCTAGGATACTTCAGTGTTGACATGATACAAAATAGTGGCATAAGAAATGATTGGACAACTACATGTGCAATTACAATGTCCGTTGCCTTTTTGTTAAGATAAAACACGTGCAAGACACACTTATTAACCATATATGGTGAAATGTGCCCATATCACAATACAACCTCTTTATCCTCTACACAGACTGGTGTGACCACGATACAATTTGTCTTGTACTTGAAATATGATATGTACACCAAAGATACTACAAAATTACATTTCCATGTCTCAAAGCATATCTGGATACTTTGCTACAGAAAACCAAAATCATTTAGCTATAGCCATGCAATTTCTTAATATTTTGTGGCTTGTAATATATTTTGGGTAGGAAAAAACTTTATATATTTACAACCATGGATGGAGAAAAACAAAGGTTCATGTTTCTAACTATTTTTTATTTTATTTGTTGATTCTCATTTAGTGTATGTACATATTACTTGTTCTCCGCTGCATATCGGCTTCCATTCATGTTCATTGTATTTTGTGCTTTGTGCGTTCCCACATTCAAACAAACAGAATAGCTGGAGAAAACAAAGGAGTCTTAACTCCAGCGGTGGAAGAGGAGATACAAATGTACATGCTTGTATTATTATTCCATATTCCATTGTTTTGTATTTCATTTATTGTTTGTATATGTGTTCACCTAATTTATTGTATGTAGATATTGCGTACCTTCCTACATAATAACTTATCTTCATGTCCTTTGTATTTCCTGTGCCACTACATTGAAAAAATTCAAACTCTGTTTATTTATTTTTACATGTCTTCCTGCATACTAACTTTCTTCATGTCCATTGTATTTTTCCCGCATTGCTACATTTAAACAAACAGAGTGGTGGGAGAGGACGATGGACTCTTTGGCGGAAATGTAGAGGAGGAGTTACAGAGGTGCATACCTGTACTCTTATTTCATATTCCAATGTTTAGTATTTCATTTATTGTTTGTGTATTTGTTCTACTTGTTATATTGCTTTGCACCTTTTTTTTATTGTATGTATATACTATGTATCTTTCTACATAGTAACGTATTCTCATGTGAATTGTATTATTTGTGTTGCTACATTGAAATAAATAGAAGTGTATTTATTTCTTTTAGATGTCTTTCTGCATACTAACTTGTCTTCATGTCCACTATATGTTCGACTTTGCTACATTGAAAGAAACAAATTGGTTGGACATGAAGATGAATTCTTATATGCCACAGCAGAGGGCTCTGTGGTACAATCTTCGAAAAGGTATACCAACTGTGCTAGTAAATCAAACATACAAAATAGGCGGGGGCATGTCATATTGGACTAGAAAACGATGATTTGGCAACAATGGGCCTTTGTTGAGACTTCCTGCTTCCAAACATTGCCCTCTCCATTTCTAATTTTTCCACTTTCTATTATCCCTTTTTGTTTCCCCTCTTATATACTTAACTTTTCTCGTCTACTTTTTCTTTTTGGTTGCTTTGCTTAGTCATCTTTCCGAAAATTCCTAGGTGCGCGGGTTGGTGGACTCACAGGTTCACATTTATAGTCATGCTTCTACCTCATTCCATATTTACCCACTTTTTCGATCACGAGTTCCCGGGCTGGTGGATTTAAGATTGCGCCTTTGAATTCAGAGATTCCACGATATACAGATTGGTCGTAGTACCCCCCCCCATCACGCCTTACTTACTATTACACATTTTTGTAGTAAAAAAATCCGAGGCATATAATTTGACCGTCGGGTCCTCATGTTTCCCGAGTATCCCTTGACACCCTATTTCGTATTCCATCTCCTTCAACCTTGTATGTGACATTGAGAACAATTATGGACAATATACAATGCATATGCTTATTTAGTCCTTCTGATGTTCATCTACACATGCTTGCATTAGAAAAAGTTGGACTAGCAACATGGCCATGAGCAGTCAATCATCGCAAACATCAGCAGACCGACAAGACCAAAGATAAATATGCATACATTATGTTCCTCATATGTTTACAAAACAAATATCCTCAGCTATTTATTCATCTATTCCATGGTGAATATGTTGATGTCATCGGCAACACATACTTTGTAGTTCACAGGAAGTATCAACAAGCGCAAGCGAGACGTCGAACATAGTGCAAGTTCTGCAGACTAAGAGGTCTGGTTGCAAAACTCTAGCTCCATACTTCATCCAAGTTGTGCGTCTACTTTTACATTTATGCCAGGAAAAAAGAAAACAAAAAAATAATGCAGACTATCGATCACATTACTTTTCCTATTCAAAAAATGTCACCGAGTCTAAACTTGTAACACCCAAAATACTATCAATAGAGGGCTTGAACAATCGTTGAACTGGACAAGTGTTCGTCGGGGACATAAAGGTCGTCTATAGCACCTACTTGGACAAGGTAAACAAAACTAGATCCATTATGCGTGCTGACATGACAAACAATGAGGCCCTGATGACAGTCACATTGATTATTCCCACACAACTTGTCCAGAAACATGTAGAAAAGATATTGCCAAGTAATGGGATATCCATTACAAATTTTAATATATTGTCCAAAACAGTATATGACCGTGGTGATTGTGATCGGATTATATCGCTCAACGAAACAAGTATTGTGGAAAAAATTCCCACTATTTGTTTAGAATATCATTTCGTCCCGGACACAACTATCAACCAACTTGCACAGAGCAATGACATTTACCCAATCGAAACCATTGGTACAATTGTCACATTGGCAAGAAAACTTGGCTCACAACACATTCTCCATATAAAAGATGGAGAGTCAGACAACGACAAGGCAATGGTACCGTTCTCCATATCCAGTTTTGTCCTTTACTTTCACATGTCCATGTATCTCTGTTATGTTACAAAGATATTGCATTGTTCCATGTTGCAGCTGCAATTGTTCGACACCTATTCAAAATTGTTTTCCTCAATGGAACAAGAATTGCATATAGAGCAATTTCCACTTGTGCTCTTCAAAAATATAACAAAGAAAATAGATGTTAAAGAAAGGATCTTTCGCACAACCCAATCAACATTTGTAATAGAATTGTGAACATACATAGTACAGAATCTCAAGAAACTAACTAGCTCTACAATTGTTGTGCGTATACATCTACAATTTCATCCTCACTTTGCTCATACAAATTCTCTTCACCAATTTTCTACAATTTTTTTTTTTTTTTGCAGTTGTATATTATATTGTTCAATATGTTTACTACTATGCTCACGTGCCCAAGTTGAGGGTGTTTTGGTTGCAGCGACTGCGTACTCGACCCCCTTCGAGCTTGTATGTACCAAATGCAACTCTCTTGCTTCTGCTTTCATAAGTGATGATACAATTGATTGTTTGTGATGCAGTAAAAAATGTCCTTACATATATAGACATTGCCTCAATGCTACCATCCGAACCATGGGCAATACAATCGTACATTGTACAATTAGACAACCTCTATTACAAGATGTGCTTCTTGGGTTAGCAGAATTAACATATGAAGCATACCTACAGAAAAAGGCAAACAATGTCTACATGTTGCGCGACTTCAGATACATAGCAAATTTACCTTAAATGAGAACAATGCAATATTGCATATCGACTAGAAAAAAATAAATCATATCAAGCTTTGGAAGGAAACGAAAAAATCTCATGTGTGTCTATAATTTTTCTTCAACACCCAGATGAATGTTCGTCGGACTTGAGTTCTTCGGAGTTTACATCTATGGCTGTAAAATTTTCTTTCCAGAGATTTTGTCTCTTCTTGTGCACTTGAAACAACGAGGAGAATCTAACTACAAATGCAATCAATGTTGTTATTTTCATGTTCTTTTGCATCTCTTAGTAAGAATTTTGCATATTTATTAGGGTGTGCAAATGAAAAAAAAAATGGTGGCTGGTTGTGGCTTTGTTGGAGGAGTCTGCACCTTTTTGGGTGCCCAAATTGGAAAAATGTTTTCCAACTATATAGCCATGGCAGGATTTCTGCATTTTTTTTGGTACCCAAATAAAAAAAAGATGGTCTCCAACTATACATTTATGGTATGGTATCTGCATTTTCTTGATGCCCTAATTGAAAAAAAAGGACTCAGCATGGATTGAAACACGAGCTTGAGATCTTCAGAACTCGTTATAGAGACTGGGGAGTTCGGGCATTGGAATTAATACAGGCATGTGCAGTTATTGGTGATGTACAAGCGCATAAGATTGTTCAATCCATAAATGGGAAGCATGAGGAAAACCCCCATACAGAGTATCCAATTGTAAATAACTCATGCCCAACCTTTGAACCATCAAAAAAGCTTGCTCTCCTCTATGCAGAACCATCAGGCATTTCCAATAATATTCGAAATTTAGCATTGTTAAAATTGGTAGTGATAGAACATGGCACTATCAGAAGAAAATGTCCATAGTGATCTTGCTTCATGGTAAAATAGTAATCGATAAGTTTCTTGTTCCCCATTTTGAGGTTTGGTTATATCTAGGGTACAATGGCGAAGCTCCACTGGTTTTGTGTTGTCTTGTGTTTGGCAGACTTTTGTTCATGTCCCATGGCCCCGGTTATTTTCTCATGGGAACATATACCAGATGTAAGAGAAAACCAATGCCACGTGTGTTTTTTTTATATATCAAATTGTTTGATGCAAAGGTCGATGTGTACTGCTCTATGGAATCTTGTGGGATCTCGCTTGGCGCCTTTTGTGTTCATGTGTTGCCTTGTGCCTCGACTTTCAATACATTTGGTGTTTACTTGGTTCTTGGTTGTATGCTTCGTTCTAGAAAATTAATAATACATTCAGGATCTTGGCAGTTTTTCTATGATCTTAAAGAATATACAGGACATGCTTTGCCTTTTAATATAAGCTCTCTGACGCAAATGTAGTATGTGGCTCATTTTAGCACTTTTCCTTGATTGATGAACTTAGCAAAATTCATCTCCACGAATAATTTGAAATAAAAGCATATATACTATGTGAAGTCCAATGGAACTATCATATCAATGACATGACATTAAAATTCAAATTCGTCATTATACTTGCGGTGAAGTTCCGAGTTCAATAACTTTACTTAAACATCCCAAAATTGATTTTCTTGTGGCTTTTAGATGCTTCTCTTATACAAATACATCCTGGAAACTATAAGCATGGCTCGCTTTATCTATTTCTTGATTGAAGAACCTGTTCACATGTTTAATGCACTTCATAGTTACTGTTAAGACCATCAATGGGGATTTCTTACACCAATTCCCGCTTCCGAAAATTGCCATCTCCTTTCTTTTTCCCTCTGCTTTCCCTGTTTGGTTACTTAATCGTTTTTCAGAAAATGTCTAGGTGCGGGAGTTAGCGGATTCACGTCTTTAGATTTCCAATAATACTTTTATATCACTAGCCCGATCGACCACTTCCCTGTTTCATATTGAGCAAACTTTTTGGATCACGGGTTCCCGGATAGGCGGGTTCAACATTGTGTTTCCATTGTTCTGTCGCCTACAAACAACACCCAGACTTCCCCGATCTACAAATTAGCAAAAAAATTCCCCTTTTTTCTCGTTTGCTTTCGCTTTTTGTTTACTTGGTCCTTTTTCTAAATGTGTCGTTTTTCCGAATGTCTCGTACTTTTACATACAACACCCGAAGTTCCGCAATATACAAATTGACCCTCGAAATCCATCATTGCTTCATGTTCTGTGTTACGCATTTTGCAATCAATAGTTGGGATAGATACAATTTGACCATCGGACCCTCACGTCTCCTGAGTAGAGATTGTGGCCCTGTTTTCAGGCCCGTCAATATTCCCTGTTTCGAGTATGTCTCATGCTTTTATATCACAAGACCGACCAACCACTTACCCATTGCATACTTGGCCACTATTACCATAGTTGGTTCCTAGCCAGGCTTGCTCAACATTGCGCTTCCATTATTCCGCTACCTACAAACAACCCCCAAAATTTCGTGATATACAAATTGACGGCCGAAATCTATCACTGTGCCATGTTCTGTGTTACACATTGTGCAGTCAAAAGTTTGGAGACATACAATTTGACCATCGGCCCCTCACGTCTCGTGAGTATATCTTGTGACCCTATTTTTGAAGCCCGCTTGACCACTTTCCATACTTGGCCATTTCTTGGAATCTCTTTCATGGGTTGGCAGGTGGACGAAATGCACAATGCTTAATCACTCTTCGCCATCCCCTCCACCCTCGTACTTCTTTCTAGATATGCAATTATTAAGGTTTAATGCTAGTATCTCATCGTGCAAGAACTGTTAAGATTGTCATTAATGTTCGAAATGCTGGAGAAGATTTGTCAGTAATACGAATTAAACCAAGTTTTTCGAACAAGAGTGTTATCCTTTCCAAGTATTCATTTCAAGCATGATGCAATCTCTTTCGAGTGTCGGTCAGTTGGCACCTTTACGAAATCTCTAATCCTTAATCGCTCTTCGCTGTCACAACCACCTTCGCACTTTTTTCTAAATATGCAATTAGGAAGCTTTAATGGTAACAACTCATTATGCACAAATCGTGGAGATTGTCATTGATTAGCGAAAGGCTCGAGGAGATCTTCCATTGATATGCATTAAATTAAGATTTGCGAAGGGTTATATTATCCCTCCCCAATTTTCATTTCAAACATCGTCTGGAGAAAACAAAAATTCTCGTTGACTTATGGCAGCAGTTATGGCCATATACAGAAAACACCTTCGGGCATGATGGCCAGAGGTTCCAGTATTCCAAGGCATATTCTTACTACTCATCTCCCTCCGCCCAAGAGAAAAAAAGGAGATGGTCCCTTGGTGCACCGAGAGATATATTTCAAGCCAAAGAATTCTAAGGCAACCCCGCCTGCTTAGACAACTTACCCGCCTGCATTGATGGTTGGTGCAGAGGTTGATGCGATCGATTTCGAGCCAGGAGAAGATGATCTGATGGATGATGATACGTCAATGGATGATGGCAATGCAAACGTTGTTCCCACTCCTGTGCCCAAATTGAAATCAACCATAATGGGGGGCACTTCCTGGCTCGACGATGGCAGCCCTAACAACACCAAAAGAAGGGGTTTCAGAAAAGAAATTGATGTTGAACGCAATAATCACTTTGCAGCTCGAAAGTAGGAATTCTAGAGGTCCAAATTAGTCCATTCTGGGCAGAAGTCTTTCATTGTAAGGAAATGATCTATTGATGCTCCCATAGATATATTTCAAGCCAAAAAATTATTCAATTGCGGGACCACTCTTCTATTCTCTGGATATACAATTAACATCTTAGGGGATGAGGACGAGAACTCCCATTGATGCAAGGCATATTCCTACTATTCATCTCCTTCCACCCAGAATGGACTAATTTGGGCCTCTGGAATTGCTCGTGCAACCTATGTACCTGAAGTCTTCGACTGTGAGGAGGTGGTTTCTTGGTGTTTCCTAACTTTCAATTTCAGGCTCTTTCATTTGCCCTGCAACATTTTTCGTCTTCTTCCTCATGTGAAGCTTGTGAGAACTATCAATTTTACCGCAGGACTGTTGTTCATCTACTTCAAGCGAAGGATTTATTCCATTGGGGAACCACTCTCTTGTTTCTTTATCGCCTCAGGTCTTCCACAAGGTATTGAGATTGGGGCAACGAACATTGACCCCTCGAGGAGAAGACTGCAAGGATTTCCTAAAAAAAGACATGGTAATCAGTTTTGTATGCATGTTGAAGAGCATGTCGATGGCTCCTCCATGTTGCAGGCACGTGCCTGTGTTTATGGAAAACATGTTCAATGTTTTGGTCCAAAGAACTCGATCCAATTTCTATGGATAGATATACATTGTCCCGTATTTTTTTATTTTTTTTAATGGATTTACTTTTTAAAAATTTGCCTTGGAGTCTTGGTTGCTGCTTCTTTTCTGAATTTAACACCTCTTCTCACTGGCATGGTTCGATAGTCTCGTAGTTCTTCAATATTGTATTGACTCAATTAATTTGATCTAAAATGGAGCATTTAACAATTATATGACAATGCATTGACTCGATCCATCACGATTTTATGGAAACAAAAATGAATTTCAGACAGTTTCAAACCAACGTTCAATTCTATTCGTAATGCAGATAGAACATAGCAAGACCAAATCACAATGTGGCAGTCCGGGCCCCGCCATAGAAATTTTGTTTTCATCTCAGCCTTGCTAAGCAAACGATTTCTTATTTCCCTTTCGCTTGCTTGATTCCTTTAGTCCGAAAGGGAACATTTTATTAGTTGTCCATCCCTTGCCTCTATTTGAGCATTTTTTACTTTATTAATGAAATTACCAAATTTCTTGTTCGCGAATTAAAAAATAAATTGATATATGGTGGTTGTAGTCAAATGGGACTATGAAATCAACTACAATCTTAAAATTCAAGATCGTCATTGTTGTTTCTAAACATGCAATTATTAATCTTTAATGCTAACAACCCATCATGCAAGAAGTTTAATACTTAAGTTAATATGTTAAAGTCATGGAAGAATGTATCAAGAACACAATTACTCTCACAAGTTGCAATAAAATCTAATCTTCAACAAACCATTTGCTCACACCCTTTTTAATGGTACAAGCACAATAGAAAATGAATAAGTGGATAAGGTATTGGACTAGAAAATGATGGTTTTGCAACAATGGGGCTTGTTTGAAACCAATTCCCGCTTACGAAAATTGCCCTCCGCCTTGTATTTTCCCACTCTTTTATCCCCTGTAGTTTCTCTTTCTGGTTACTTAGTAGTTTTTTCTGAAAATGTCTTGTTATGTAGGTTGGCGGGTTCACGTGTTCACATTTTCATTCATGCTTTTATATTGCGATTCCGACCGAGTGCTTCCCCTTTCTCTAAATTTCACTTCCATTGTTCCGTGACCTGCAAACAACACTTTGATTTCTGCGATATTGATCTGGATTTTATGAGCATAACGAAATGACTACAAATTATTAATAGATGCTTAACACAGAATAATAGAGATACAATAAAACTGGTTTTCTATTCAATAAGGAAATAAGTTGAAACTGTAAAACGCAGCGGAAAACAAGCTTGCTAAAATGGTGGCGGCTTATCTCTGAGAAGAGATGTGATGGTTGCGCTCATTCGCCAGAAGATGATTACAATGAGGCACTGAAGGCCTTTTAACTATAAACAGGAGTGTCAAAAACCCTAGACATCCAAAAACCTAACCCTAGGAGATGAAGCTCCAAAAGTCATGTGGGCCCCGTTTGGGTAAGCCTTCAACTTCCTAGGGTCGTAACTTTTGCATACGATCTTTGTTTTAGGCGTACGATAGCTTGTTGGAAATATCTATCCGAGGAATACAACTATTGATAAAAATTTCACGCATAACACAATTGCCTGCTACATACCCAAAAAAATGTCATTTAGGGCCTCAAAATGGCTCCAGAAGTTCAGGATGAAAAAAACTGCTAAAAATAGTAAATTACTAAAATTGTTAGAAAGTTGTTTTGAGACAACTGGAAAAGGTGGGTGGCCACTGATATCCACCTAGATCAATCCTCCCTCCTTAGGAAGCAATGGTCTCCATTGCATTGAGTTCCCCCATCAGATGAGGAAATTTCTGCTCAATTTGGCCTCGGGTGAGCCACTTGCCTTGGTGCAAGAGCTGCCCTGCTTTGACGACTCAATAAAGAAGGATCCTTTGCTGTCAAGTGCCCTTGATCTGTGTGTCCACAATCTGATCATTTGATGCTTGTTGTATGAAGTCGAGGTCGATCTCTGTTGATGTCAGTTGTTCTACTATGTCCGAGGTGTCTAATAATGGTGGGAAATGAGGCCGAAGGAGGTCCACGTTGAACACTGGATGCAGGCCAAGGAAAGGAGGAATGTTGAGCTCAAAAGAATTATCCCCCACAACCTTGGTGATGGTTCAGGGTGCATAACTAAGTGGGTGAAGCTTCCAATGGGGTCCTATAAGGCGTTCTTTCTGCAAGTGCAACCAAACTTTGTCGCCCACCTGAAACTTATGTGGCACCCGATTTTTATCATGGCGCTGCTTGTACTTGTCACTAGACTTATGTAGGATATCCTGAACCTATTGGTGGATGTGTTGGATCTGCTCAATGAACCAGGTGGCTTTGTTAGCTTCAGTTGGAGCAGGAGATGAGTCGGTCGAGGTGACCGCAAGGGGAAGTGAAACATCTATGGGACCCAATGGTTGGAATCCAAACCCCACCTGAAAGGGGTTGTGGCTTGTTGAGCTATGTAGGGCTCGGTTGTAGCTATGTTGGACACAGGGAAGACTCTCATCCCATGTGTGAGGATGATTAGAATTATACATGTGCATGATATGCATGATCATTCAATTTACGAATCGGTTTAGCCATCTGTCTGGGGGTGGAAGGCCATGGATTTGGTGAGCTTGGTGTCCAGCAGTGACCAAAGGCTCGACCAGAATGTGTTGAGAAATCGAGTGTCCTGATATGAGACAATGGCTTGTGTGATTCCAAAATGTACCCAGACTCGTTCAAAGAAGATCTTGGCAATGGCTTCTGCTGTGATGCTCTTCTTGCAAGCAACTAGAATCACCATCTTAGAAAAGCGATCAACAACCACAAAAACACAGTCATTTCCCCGCTTGGTGGACAAGAGGCCCGACATGTAGTCCATTACGATGGATTCCCATGGCCTATTAGGAGTAGGAAGAGGGTTGTACATGCCCTGTTTCTTAGTGGTCGGTTTGGCAATAACGCAGGCAGTGCAGGACCCGATATACTTGCTGACCTCCTATCGAAGTTTCGGCCAGTAGGAATGTTTCAGTAGCATCACCACTGTCTTTTCGACACCGAAGTGTCCTGCCACCCGACTGTAGTGGGCTTCCCAGATCAGCTTCGCTCGCTCGCTTGATGGAATACAAATATGGCCCAGATGACACAACAACCCATCATGAAGATGGAAATTATCGACATTTGCGTTTGCACCCAACATTTGGTAGGTGGTGGTGAAGTCCGGGTCTGTCTCATAGAGTTGGGGCTATCCAGAGGTCTCATGGCCACAAGAGTCTAGCACCGAGGTGAGTGTCATGACCGGTGGTCTACTGATGCAATCAACGACACAATTGGTGGTTCATGTTTTATACCTGATGTTGAGGTGGAATTGTTGTAAGTATGTGGACCACTTTTGATGGCGATCATTTTGTAATTTGCTTTGTGTCTGCATGAATTGTAGTGGCTTATGATCAGTGTGGATGGTTGTCTCCTTCCCAAGAATGTAATGTCTCCACTGGAAGCAGGCTTGCACAAGCACAATGGAGTACATTTCTTTATGGTAAGTAGGGTACTTATGGACAACATATGATAGTGTCTCACTATGATAGGCCGTGGGGTGGCCGTGCTGAGTGAGAACGACACCCGCAACATAGTCTGAAGCATCTGTCTCGATCTCAAAGGGATGTTGTAGGTCTGGTAGTGAAAGTGTTGGGGTTGAGCACAAGTGCTACTTCAAATCATCAAATGCCTGTTGTTGGGACCAACCCCACACAAATTTTGACTTACCACCACCCCTGATTATTTGGCTAAAGAACCATGCAATATGGGAGAATCCCAACATGAAACTGCGATAGAAATTGGCAAGGTCCAAGAAGCGCTGAAGCCCAGTGAGTGTGGTTTTGGATGGAAAGTCACGGATGACTTGGATCTTGGTTGGATCCACATGTACACCATGTTGATCAACAATGTAGCCCAGGTAATGGACCCTGTCCATGCCAAAGGAGCATTTTTCCAAGTTGGCATATAGCTTGTGCTGCCCCAGGGTGTGCAGAACCTTTTGAATATGCTGCAAGTGTTCTGCCCAAGACTTGTTGTAAATGAGAATGTCATGCAGATACACCACTACAAAAGTATTGGCGAATGGTCGCAGGATATCATCCATCATCCTCATGAAAGTGGTTGGATCATTTGTCAAACGAAAGGGCATGATCAACCATTCAAAAAGGCCTTCCTTTGACTTGAAAGTGGTCTTCCATACATCTATTTGTTCTATCGGGACCTGGTGGTAGCCAGACTTCGGATCAATCTTACTGAATTATTTGGCCCCTATGAGTTGATCAAGGAGGTCGTCAATTCGGGGAATTAGGTACCGGTTTCTGACTGTGATTTTATTCAGGGCCCAGTAATCAACGTAGAGTCGTGAGGTTCCATCTTTCTTCTGTACTAGCACGATTGGGCTCCCACAAGGTGATGAGCTGGGACAGATGTGCCCCTCGTGGAACTGTTCTTATATTTCTCGCTTGATCTCCTCATTCTCTAACATATAGAGACGATAGACTGGCCCATTGGACAATGATGCACCAGAGGTCAGATCGATGGGGTGCTTCACCTAACAATGCAAAGGTACCCCAGTAGGTGAGGAGAAGATATCCAAGTATCCTTTGACAACCTTATCTACTTGTTTCTGTTGTGTGGAGAGGTCGATCGCAGAGACCCTAGATGTGGCTATGATCTTTCGCTCATTCCGAGAGCGAATCACAAAGAAGACAAACTTCCCTGTCTAAGAGATGACCTTCCTGCATTGCTTGCCATAGATCAAGGAAATAACACTAGGTGGGACTACCTAGGGTATTCTGTACAATTTCTTATTCAAAGTAATAATAACACTACGAGGCCTAGACTCATATACAACATGACATTTCCATAAACAAGGTTGGCCCAAAAGAACATCACAAACTTTGAGAGGAGCAACATCACACAATACCTCATCTTTGAAGGGCTTGATGTCGTACGACAGTAGAAACTGTTGGTTGACGCGGAGATCGCTTCCTTGGCGGAGCCATCCAATGGTGTAGGGTTGTGGGTGTGGCGTTGTTGGTAGGGTCAACTACTTGACAACCTCTGTTGAGATGAGGTTCTTCTGGCTATTGTTATCAGTGATAAAGTGCAGAGGGGTGCCTTTTACCCACATTTGTGAATGGAAGAGGTGCTCTCCTTCTTCTGCCTTATCTAGTTCATCAGGCTGGAGCTTGGTGGTAGCAACGGTGGCACTGGATTCCACATCAATGATCTAACTTCCCCTTTCTGGTTTTGACTTAGAGTCATAACTCGCATCTGATTCAGAGGTTTTCACTTCGGCTACCAATGACTGCTTTAAGCGACAATTAGGAGTGTTATGCCAAGGGCTCTTATGGAAGTCGCACCACTTCCCGGTATCTTTCTTTGTCTTTTTGGTGTCCTTCTTTTATTATGGCTTGGATTGGTTGTCTTGATACTGTCCATCTTTACTCTGTTCTTTGTTTTGTGGATTGGGGCTGCCATTTCCTGGGTTTTGTTGTGAGGGGTTCCCGGGCCCAAATTGTCGTGTCTTTTGTTTGAGCTTCTGCTTGATTTTGATGGCATATCGATAGGCCATGCCCAAGGACGAGGTGTTCATAAATTCCATTTCAGTCTGGATGTATCTATGTAGAGCACCACGATACTTGAGCACCAAATGTCGCTCAGAATCTTTGATACCCATCTTGGTGCGCAAGGTATGGAAGATATTTGTAAACTCTTGCACTGCTTGGTCTCTTTCTTGCTGCAGTGTGGTCCATTTGGTATACAAGTCTTCATAACTTCCAACAGGGTATTATTATTCCTTAATAGCATCCTTGAAGGATTCTCAGGTGGTCGTGACTGTAAATAACGAGGGTTCCTCTGTTTTCTTTTGCTCACAGAAATTTTCCCACCAATCTTTGACATGGGGAACGACTTTGAGGAGCGCAAAAGTAATATTTTCTTTATTCGAAAAGTAATGGACAGAAAAATACCTTTCTAGTAGATTCAACCACTTGTCTACACCATTTGCATCTATCTAACCTTCAAATACATGAATATCGAAGTTTATTTGTACCTTGATGGGGGCGACACCTCCGCTCGAAGAAGATGCGTCGCATGTTGGTAGCCACCGAAGGATTTGCGCGAAACTATCCATCATATTGTTCCTCTTTTGTGTGAGGGCTACCTCAAACAACATTTTGAAAGGATCTTCTGTCCCATCATCTTTCTATTCTCTTGCCATGAGAGGTTGCTTGGGCGTGTGAGAGCTTTGGTCCTCAAGAGAAACAAGCTCGAGACCCAATTCTTTGTACTCTGACCTCATTGGAGACATGCATTAAGACGACAAGGAGAAGACCGCTCTGATACCACTGATCCAGATTTTATGAGCAAAACAAAATGACTATAGATTATTAACAGATGCTTAACACAGAATAACAGAGATACAGTAAAACTGGTTTTCTATTCAATAAGGAAATAAGCTGAAACTGTAAAATGCAGCGGAAAATAAGCTTGCTGAAATGGTGGCAGTCTATCTCTAAGAAGAGATGTGATGATTGCGCTCATTCGCCATAAGATGATTACAATGAGTATTTGAAGGCCTTTTTACAATAAACAAGAGTGTCAAAAACCCTAGACATCCAAAATTCCAACCTTAGGAAATGAAGCGCCAAAAGTCATGTGGGCCCAGTTTGGGTAAGCCGGTACATCAACTTCCCGAGATCGTAACTTTTGCATACGATCTTCATTTTAGGCGTACGATAGCCCATTGGAAATATCTATCCGAGGACCCAAAAAAACATCGTTTAGGGCCTCAAAACGGCTCCGGAAGTTCACGTCCCAAAAAACTGCTAAAAATAGTAAATTACCAAAATTGCCAGAAAGTTGTTTTGAGCCAGCTGGAAAATGTGGGTGGCCATCGATATCCACCTGGATCAATCCTCCCTCCTTAGGAAGCAATGGTCTCCATTGCGTTGAGTTCCCATATCAAATGAGGAAATTTCTGTTGAATTTGGCCCTGGGTGAGCCACTTGCCTTGGTGCAGGAGCTGCCTTGCTTTTACAACTCGATAAAGCTGGATCCTTTGCTATCGAGTGCCCTTGATCTGTGTGTCTAGAATATGATCATTAGATGCATGTTGTATGCAGTCGTGTTTGAGCTCGGTTGGTGTCAGTTGTTCTACTACGTCTGAGGTGTCCAATAATGGTGGGAAATAAGGCCGAAGGAGTTCCACTTTGAACACTAGGTGCAGACCAAGGAAAGGAGGAATGTTGAGCTCAAAAGCATTATCCCCATAGCCTTGGTGATGGTGTATGGCCCATAACGAAGTGGGCGAAGCTTCCGATGGGGTCCTATAAGGCATTCTTTATGTAAGTGCAACCAAACTTTGTCACCCACCTGAAACTTATGTGGCACCCGATGTTGATCATGGTGTTGCTTATACTTGTCATTGGACTTCTATAGGATATCCTAAACCTATTGGTGGATGTGCTGGATCTGCGCAATGAACTGGGTGGCTTTGTCAGCTTCAGTTGGAGCAGGAGATGAGTTGGTCGAGGTGATCGCAAGGGGAAGTGCAACATCTATGGGACCCAATGGTTGGAATCCCAACCCCACCTGAAAGGGGATGTGGTCGGTTGAGCTATACATGGTTCGGTTGTAACTATGCTGGACATAGGGAAGACTCTCATCCCATGTGTGAGGGTGTAACACCCTGTTTCCCCCATATTGTAAATATAACTGGACTGGCCAAGGACTATGGCAAACTCATAAGTATGAACATGTGATGTAAATGGACCTGCAGGAAGAGGTCAATGAATGTGAATAATATTTTGAATTTATTGCAGGACTGTTGAGAGGGGATGTGCATAAAAGAGACCATGATGGCGGTGGAAGGCACCTGAAAAGGTGGCGTTAACTTCCACTGAGAATTAAATACCGTATTTGGACTCCACTGGCCCGGAGAATGAAAATCGACTCGTTGGCCCTGAAATTCAATGCCTCGCAGGCTGGTAGGCGGATGGCTTGATGAGGGATGGGATGGTGAACCGTCCATTCGTAGAGCCGTCAAGCCTGATCGGCGTGAGGGTAATCGTGCCACACGCAACCTCGCGAGAGGATAAGGCGTATGATAGAGACAATTGAAAGGGCAGACGCGAGGGGAACTCTGGCAGTTTTTACGCAGAGTGAGTGATAGCAGAGAGGGAGGATTGCAACCTTCGCTCCTGGTCACTGGCAAATAGAGAGACATAGTCTCAGAGCATCGTGGTCTCAGCTCGGGGGTGGCTAGTGGTAAATCCTTTGGGAGTCGCTGAGCCTACAGTTGGGTGGAAACGAGCACCCCTCTCAGTAGTCGCACCCACTTCGGGTGTTATTTCTGATAAGTGTTTTATATATATATTGCCTCTTGAAATTCATAGACTGGTATATGCATATATATGCTCATAGAACTGTCAAATTATGAATGATTTCTGTGTAATAATGTCTGTGCAGTGTTTGATGAGAATGAATAGATATATGCTCATAACAGAGGAAACCATGCATGATGTGCGTGGATGAAGCAATTGTATTTATGCCTAGATTGAACTAAGTTAGGTTCCCAGCCCATTCTCGGGAAGTTGCTTCCCTTATCTGTCTCGGGGATAACCGGTACAGATCTCTTCATAGAGATTTCCCAGAAGAGGGGCTTGAACGCACAAGTCTTAACAACCTCGTACAAAGAGGAATGACCCTCTTAAATCTCGAAGTAGCAGCATAGGGATAAGTATTGATCAACGGATGATACCTTGTCGGAGAGTCTGCGGTCATTCACGAACATTGAATCGAGGGAATAAATGAGGGTGTTAAGTGCCATTAAACCTTTTCCCTCTATCTTCGTGAATAGAGAGGAAATCTGAATCGTAGATCCCCAGACTCCATGAGGACACCTGGACCGTTGGCTTTTCCACGTCCAAAGAGCAGTAGGAAAGGGCGCAGCATCGGGACCGACCTGAACCGTCAGATCCTAGCTAGGGAACCCGACAGTCATTAGATCTATAGGGAGATAGACGAGGGTTAAGCCTCATGAATAGGGTCGAAGCCATGAAAGGATCAGAGCCATCCATCCTAGGAGGACAGGTGGCAGAGATCCGGTGATCTCGTGAGCTCGGAGGTTCGCGGGGTAGGAGTCCAAAAATTGGACACTCCAAGTCACGAGTGGCGAAGCCACGAGAGGATCAGAGCCGTCCATCCGAGGAGGACAGGTGGCAGAGATCCGGTGATCTCGTGAGCTCGAAGGTTCACGGGGTAGGAGTCCAAAAATTGGACACTCCAAGTCGCGAGTGGCGAAGCCACGAGAGGATCAAAGCCATCCATTCGAGGAGGACAGGTGGCAGAGATCCGGTGATGTCGTGAGCTCGGAGGTTCGCGGGGTAGGAGTCCAAAAATTGGACGCTCCAAGTCACGAGTGGCGAAGCCACGAGAGGATCAGAGTCGTCCATCTGAGGAGGACAAGTGGCAGAGATCGAGGGATCTCGCGAACTTGGGAGTTCGCAGGGTGAACGCCCAAGTAGTTGGTGTTAAAAGTCACGAGGCGCGAGGACACGAAGCGATGAAGTGGCGAGAGGACTAGGAGCCGTCCATCTGAGGAGGACAGGTGGCAGAGATCAAGAGATCTCACGAACTCGGAAGTTCGCAAGGTGAGTGCCCAAACATTGGTTACTCCAAGTCGTGAAGACGCGAGGAGCGAGGAAGGAAGGAGAGCCGTTGGATCTGGGTCGTAGGAGGATCATTGGATCGGGAACGCTATCGCCTATCGCGCACTCGGGGGTTCGGAGGTTGAGTGGAGCCAATTTTGACATCAAAAGTCGTGAAGTGCTGAGTGCCGAGGTTCGTATGGACGCGTGGCAGAGCCATAAGGTGGGACTCGCATGGTCGACGGGTGGACATGCGTTGCTTGGAGATAGGGGTGGACACTCCATTGAATTCTCGCATCTCGGGGGTTCGCAGAATAGGAGGGTGAAAGCTCGACGGTTCAACTGGCGAGGTTGCGAGGTTGCGAGTAGGGAAGAACCACCAAGAAAGGAGTCAACTCAGCGTTGACCTATCGCGTCTCGGGAGATCGCAACAGGAGAGCACGAGAGTTCGACTCACAAAATCACGAAGGTGCGAGTTGTGAGAGGCGCTGACGTTTAAGCCTAGCCTACGGTTACAGGTGGGGAGGGTGCTAACTAAGAAAGGAGCTATACCTGTATCGCCAGTTCGGGTGTCGCAAGATTGGAAAGGAAGAGTTGGGGGCTTTGATTCACGAACTCGCGAGATGGCGAGATTCAATTGATCTCCTGGTGGTAAAGGGGAGACCTCGGGATGAAGTTTGACATTAGAAACCCCGTAGCCCCGATGGTAGTTATGACCATGGTCATATAGAGGAGGCCATGCAACCAAGAGCTTCGCCTAGGAGGCTAACTGGCATTTAAGCAAGTCGAGATGGTTGAAAACAGAAATCCCGACGGAAAGGGACATAAGACCACGGTTATGTACAGAGAGTCGGGTAGGTAAATAGAAGACCTGTGAATCGGGGATTCTCATTGTTGAGAAAACAACGTAAAATTTTGATTATAGGTAGTGGGTGTGTTACAAAGTGGTATCAGAGCATGGTTACAACACTCGACCTGATTGGGCTCATGCACGAGTCGCGCATAAACTCTGTTCGAAGCACTCCTATAAGGAGTAACCCCTTGACTTAACTATCTTGTCCAGGATTAAAAAACTTGGAATATGAAAACCCGACTGTGTATGCATGTGAAAGAGTTATGAAATTATGCACAAATTATAAAATGAATTGAACTCTTGACTAATAACCAGCGTTTGTCTTTTCACTCAAGCGGACGATCAACCGCGGGAATCTACAGACGCAGAGTATGGTGACTCACCAAGAGGTGGGAGAAGGCTCCCACAATAGAGACGAAGAGTCTGATGAAAGAAGAGTAATAGGAACCCCTCCAGACCTAGCCGAGACTGTGACGAGTCTCATGGTTGAGTTGCAAAGCTGCAAGGCCGATAATGAAAGGATGATGAGAGAACAAGAAAATCAAACCGAAATTAATGCAATTCTACTGCAAAGCTTATCCGACCTACAACGACAAATGCAACATGAATCTGAGATGCAGAATCGTGGTCGTGTCAATGGTCACACTGAGAGAAGCACATCCAGAAAAGTCCACCCCAGAGGTAAAGGACCAGTGCCAGACGATTCCACTGAGAAGAAAGCTGGCGATTTAGAAGGCTCTTCCAGCAGCAAGACCAGTTCCTATTCTCAAAAGAAATAGAAGAAGCAAAAGACTTCTAAGGGTCACAAATTTGAGGAATTCAGGAAGGCCAAACCTCCCTCCTTCGATGGTGAGATAAAGAAGGGAGAGGAAGCTGAGGCTTGGCTACTTGGACTGAAGAAATATTTTAGAGTCCATGATTTCTCAGAGAACTTGAAGGCCCGAGTGGCCACTTTCAATCTGAACGAAAAGGCTTCCATCTGGTGGGAAGACCTTAAGAATATGAAAGGGGTCCACGAGGAGGACCTGTCTTGGAAAGGGTTCGAGAAATACTTCCGGAAGAAGTATTTGTCGGAAAGGTATTTCGACGAGAAGGCTAAAGAGTTTTATGAACTCAAACCGGGACAACTTACTATGGAGGAGTATGTCAATAAATTCCTTGACTTACTGAGGTATGTACCCTACATCAAAGCAGAGAAGGCAAAGGCACAACGCTTCATCAGTGGGCTACCCAAGGAATACCGGAACCGAATTGAATTTGATGAGCCAAAGACCTTAGAAGACACTATAAGAAAGGCAACATATTGTCATGAACAATATGGACATCGGGCAGAATCTCGTGGAGACTGGAAATAGAAGAATGGTTCCAAATTTCAGAAGAAAGGGAGCAAATCCTCGGGATTTAAAAACTACAAGAAGAACCACAGAATGAACTTTCCAACCCGGAGTGTACTCCAGCAGAACTTTCCCTCGACGGAAGGAAATAAAACTTCTGGACCTATACCAGTAAAGACTGATAACCCAAAGAGAAAACCTTTGGAATGTTGGGATTGCAGAGGAGATCATCTCCGGAAAAACTGCCCACTCTGACAATAGAACAGTCGGAAAATTTATAACATGCAGGAAGCTACCACGATCAATGATGTGGCAAGGAGTGTGTCACAGATCTATGCAGCCTTGGATAATAACCAAGCTGGCCACCAACCTTCAGTGGTGGAAATAGAAGGTATGATCTTCAACCATCTGGTATCTGTTTTGATTGACCTTGGTTCAAATTTGAGTTATATATCCCCTAGAACCGTTGATAAGTGTAAGTTACAGCCACAGAAGCAAACTAAACCATGGTTGGTACAATTATCCACTGGTACCAAAAGAAAGGTGGTAGAGGCCATACCAGCCTGCCAGCTAATGTTGGGTAAATTCCCCACCCAAGCAACCCTTAATGTATTACCCCTGGGGTCATACGACTTGTTGATTGGTATGGACTGGTTGGCCGCCCATAAAGCCAAATTGGACTGTTACCATAAAACTTTGGAATGTGTGAGCATAGAAGGAAAAAGGATAACCCTCCAAGGGATCCAAAAACCGGTCTCGGTGAGACAAATCTCAGCCCTACAAATGAGAAAGTATTGTTGAAAGGGATGTCCCCTATATGCAATACAGGTGTTGGAAACAATCGAAGTTGCTAAACCAAGCCCTGATGATCACCATATTCTAAGAAAGTATAGAGATGTATTTCCGGAAGAGGTACCGGGTCTACCTTCGAGAAGAGACATTGACTTCTCGATAGAACTCGCACTAGGAGCGGTGCCGGTGTCTAGAACACCCTACCGGATGAGCACACCTGAGTTAGTTGAACTCAAATTGTAATTAAAAGAAATGATGGACAAGGGTTATATTCGACCCAGCGTGTCCCCATGGGGAGCACCCGTCCTGTTTGTGAAAAAGAAGGATGGCACCCTTAGACTGTGTATAGACTATAGACAACTTAATAAAGTAACCATAAAGAACAAGTACCCGTTGCCCAGGATCGACGATCTATTCGATCAGTTGGGAGGTGCATCTGTTTTCTCAAAGATTGACCTGAGGTCGGGATACCATCAAGTCCAAATTAAGGGTGAAGACATCCTTAAAACCGCTTTCCGGACACGGTATGGTCACTATGAGTTTGTGGTAGTGCCATTTGGGTTAACTAATGCCCCTACCACTTTCATGTGCTTAATGAACAATGTACTCAGTAAATTTCTAGATAAATTTGTACTAGTTTTTATTGATGACATCTTAATCTACTCTAGGAGTAGAGAAGAACATGAAGAGCATCTTAGAATTGTGCTGCAAGTGCTAAGAGAGCATCAACTCTATGCTAAATTCAGCAAGTGCGACTTCTTTCAGAAGTAAATACATTACTTGGGACATGTTCTGTCGAAGGAAGGGGTAGCAGTAGACCCTGACAAGATCAGGTCTATCATGGAATGGCCTACCCAAAGGATGTCTCAGACATTAGATCCTTTATGGGATTGGCAGGATACTATAGGAGATTTATAAAAGATTTCTCCAAGATTGGTTGTCCAATCATTGCCCTTCAGAAGAAGGGAACAAAATTTCTGTGGACACAGCAATGTGAAGAAAGATTTCAAACCTTGAAACACCTACTAACCCATGCACCCGTATTGAAAATTGCTGACCCAGAAGCTGACTTCCTTGTGTGCACAGATGCCTGTAAAGAAGGGCTCGGAGGAGTCCTTATGCAGGAAGGAAAGGTGATCTGCTATGAATTCCGAAAATTGAATGAACATGAGGTCAACTATGTGACTCATGATCTAGAATTAGCTGCTATAGTGCATGCCTTAAAAATGTGGAGGCATTACCTCCTGGGAAGGAAATTTGTGCTTATGACAGATCACTGTGGATTACGGTATTTGTTTGATCAACCCAAGCTCAATACTAGACAAGCTAGATGGATGGCCCTCATTAGCGAATTTGATTTTGAAATCAAACACATCAAAGGGAAGGAGAATAGGGTGGCCGACGCCGTTAGCAGAAGCATGAGAACAATTCACCTGGCCATGGTGAGTACCTGCGAGACAGATGTCAAGAACAGAGTCAAGGAGGCACAAGAAACATATCCCTTCGTCCGAAATGTGACCCTGTACCTACAACAAGAACCCGCTGGAGTAAAATACGAAGGCTATCAGACGACTGAAGGAGGTCTACTCACCTACAGAGATAGACTGTACATTCCCAATTGTGACGACTTGAAGAGGTTCATCATGGATGAACTACATAAAAGACCCTACACTGGTCACCCAGGATACCAGAAAATGATTACTGCCACCCGAAAACAATTTTACTGGCCGGAATTGAAGAAGTATGTAGCCAAATATTTGGCCCAATGCATAGAATGCCAACAAGTTAAAGCAGAACATCGACACCCAGCAGGACTATTACACCCTTTACCCATCCCAGAATGGAAATGGGAAACCATCTCTATGGATTTTATCATTGGATTACCAACTTCAACCAAACAGAATGACGCCATTATGGTAGTGGTGGATAAACTGAGCAAGTCCGCTCATTTCATCCCCGTCAAATCGACATGCAAGGTGATAGATATTGCACAGGTATTCATGAAAGAGGTGTTCCGACTGCACGACATGCCGAGGGAGATAATATCTGACAGAGACACAAAGTTCACTTCCAATTTCTGGAAATCGCTGATGGCGGGTTTGGAGACCAAGCTGCTGTTTAGCACCGCCTATCACCCTCAAACCGATGGATAGACAGAAAGAGTAAATCAGATATTAGAAGATATGTTAAGGATGCATGCGATGCATCAACCTGGAAAATGTGAAGACTACCTGCCATTAGTATAATTTGCCTACAATAACGGCTACCAAGCATTCTTAAAGATGAGTCCCTTCGAGGTCCTCTATGGTAGACAATGTAATACTCCAGTCAGCTGGAGTAATCCTGTAAATAGGATTTCTATTGGACCTGATATGTTGAAAGAAATGGAACAACAAGTGACTCAGATAAAACAAAATCTGAAGGTCGCTCAGAACCGACAGAAAAGTTATGCTGATCAAAAGAGAACTCCAAGAGAGTTCCAAACAGGAGATCATGTATATCTCAGAATTAAGCTCAGAAGGAGTTTCCTAAAAATGGGAGCTTGTGCCAAATTGGCACCCCGGTATTGTGGACCCTTTGAGGTTCTAGACAGAGTGGGACCTGTAACCTATCGGCTAGCACTTCCTCCCACAATAAAAGCACATAATGTTTTCCATGTTTCATTATTAAAGAAATATGTACATGATACTAATCATATAATTGACTGGTCTGTGATCCAGGTGGAACCAGAGGGAGAATTCCTACCAGAACCCTAATGCATATTGGACAGAAGGGAAACCCGACTCCGGAACAGAACCATTGCACAGGTCAAGGTGCAGTGGAAACATTTTGGCCCAGATGAGGCTACATGGGAAATGGAGGATGCCATGAGACATGCATATCCGATTTTGTTTACTTCTGTACATGCAATCCATGTTAGTAGCTAAGAACATCAAGGACGATGTTCCTTTTAAGGGGGAGGGAATTGTAACACCCTGTTTCCCCCATATTGTAAATACAACTAGACTGGCCAAGGACTATGGCAAACTCATAAGTATGAACATGTGATGTAAATGAACCTGCAGGAAGAGGTCAATGAATGTGAATAATATTTTGAATTTATTGTAGGATTGCTGAGAGGGGATGTGCAGAAAAGAGACCACGATGGCGGTGGAAGGCACCTGAAAAGGTGGCGTTAACTTCCACTAAGAATTAAATACTGTATTTGGACTCCACTGGCCCAAAGAACCAAAAGCGGCTCGCTGGCCCTGAAATTCAATGCCTCACAGGCTGGTAGGTGGATGGCTTGATGAGGGATGGGATGGTGAACTGCCCATCCGTAGAGCCGTCAGGCCTGATCGACGTGAGGGTAATCGTGCCACACGCAACCTCACAAGAGGATAAGGCGTATGGAAGAGACGATTGAAAGGGCATACACAAGGGGAACTCTGGCAGTTTTTACGCAGAGTGTGTGATAGCAGAGAGGGAGGATTGCAACCTTCGCTCCTGGTCACTGGCAGACAGAGAGACGCAGTCTAAGAGCATCGTGGTCTCAGCTTGGGGGTGGCTAGTGGTAAATCCTTTGGGAGTCGCTGAGCCTACGGTTGGGTGGAAACGAGCACCCCTCTCAGTAGTCGCACCCACTTCGGGTGTTATTTCTAATAAGTGTTTTATATATATATTGCCTCTTGAAATTCATAGACTGGTATATGCATATATATGCTCATAGAACTGTCAAATTATGAATGATTTATGTGTAATAATGTCTGTGTAGTGTTTGATGAGAATGAATAGATATATGCTCATAACAGAGGAAACCATGCATGATGTGCGTGGATGAAGCAATTGTATTTATGCCTAGATTGAACTAAGTTAGGTTCCCAGCCCATTCTCGGGAAGTTGCTTCCCTTATCTGTCTCGGGGATAACCGGTACAGATCTCTTCACAGAGATTTCCCAGAAGAGGGGCTTGAATGCACAAGTCTTAACAACCCCGTATAAAGAGGAACGACCCTCTTAAATCCCGAAGTAGCAGCGTAGGGATAAGTATTGATCAACGGATGATACCCTATCGGAGAGTCTGCGGTCATTCACGATCATTGAATCGAGGGAATAAACGAGGGCGTTAAGTGCCATTAAACCTTTTCCCTCTATCTTCGTGAATAGAGAGGAAATTTGAATCGTAGATCCCCAGACTCCATGAGGACACCTGAACCATTGGTTTTTCCACGTCCAAAGAGCAGTAGGAAAGGGCGCGACATCGGGACTGACCTGAACCGTCAGATCCTAGCTAGGGAACCCGACAGTCGTTAGATCGATAGGGAGATAGACGAGGGTTAAGCCTCATGAATTGGGTCGAAGCCACGAAAGGATCAGAGACGTCCATCCCAGGAGGACAGGTGGCAGAGATCCGGTGATCTCGTGAGCTCGGAGGTTCGTGGGGTAGGAGTCCAAAAATTGGACACTCCAAGTCGCGAGTGGCGAAGCCACGAGAGGATCAGAGCCGTCCATCCGAGGAGGACAGGTGGCAGAGATCCAGTGATCTCGTGAGCTCGGAGGTTCGCGGGGTAGGTGTCCAAAAATTGGACACTCCAAGTCGCGAGTGGCGAATCCACGAGAGGATCAGAGCCGCCCATCCGAGGAGGACAGGTGGCATAGATTCGGTGATCTCGTGAGCTCGGAGGTTCGCGGGGTAGGAGTCCAAAAATTGGACGCTCCAAGTCACAAGTGGCAAAGCCACGAGAGGATCAGAGTCGTCCATCTGAGGAGGACAGGTGGCAGAGATCGAGGGATCTCGCGAACTCGGGAGTTCGCAGGGTGAATGCCCAAGTAGTTGGTGTTAAAAGTCGCGAGGCGCGAGGACACGTAGCGACGAAGTGGCGAGAGGACTAGGAGTCGTCCATCTGAGGAGGACAGGTGGCAGAGATTGAGAGATCTCGCTAACTCAAAAGTTCGCAGTGTGAGAGCCCAAACATTGGTTACTCCAAGTCGCGAAGACGCGAGGAGCGAGGAAGGAAGGAGAGTCGTTGGATCTGGGTCGTAGGAGGATCGTTGGATCGGGAACCCTATCGCCTATCGCGCACTCGGGGGTTCGGAGGTTGAGTGGATCCACTTTCAACATCAGAAGTCATGAAATGCCGAGTGCCGAGGTTTATATGGATGCGTGGCAGAGCCATAAGGTGGGACCCGCGTGGTTGACGGGTGGACACGCGTTGCTTGGAGATAGGGGTCGACACCCCGTTGAATTCTCGCATCTCGGGGGTTTGCGGAATAGGAGGGTGAAAGCTCGACGATTCAACCGGTGAGGTTGCGAGTAAGAAAGAACCGCCAAGAAAGGAGTCAACTCAGCGTTGACCTATCGTGTCTCGGGAGATCGCAACAGGAGAGCACGAGAGTTTGACTCACAAACTCACGAAGGTGCAAGTTGCGAGAGGCACTGACGTTTAAGCCTAGCCTACGGTTATAGGTGGGGAGGGCGCTAACTAAGAAAGGAGCTATACTTGTATCGCCAGTTCGGGTGTCGCAATATTGGAAAGGAAGAGTTGGGGGCTTTGATTCATGAACTCGCGAGATAACGAGATTCAGTTGATCTCTCGATGGTAAATGGGAGACCTCAGGATGAAGTTTGACATTAGAAACCCTGTAGCCCCGATGGTAGTTATGACCATGGTCATATAGAGGAGGCCATGCAACCAAGAGCTTAGCCTAGGAGGCTAACTGGCATTTAAGCGAGTCGGATGGTTGAAAACAGAAATTCCGACGGAAAGGGACATAAGACCACGGTTATGTACAGAGAGTCGGGTAAGTAAATAGAAGACCTTTGAATCAGGGATTCTCATTGTTGAGAAAACAACGTAAAATTTTGATTATAGGTAGTGGGTGTGTTACAGAGGGTGCTTAAAATTATACATCCATAGGATATGCATGATCATTCGATTTACGACCTCGGTTTGGCCATCTGCCTAGGGGTGGAAGGCCGTGGATTTGGTGAGCTTGGTGTCCAGCAGTGACCAGAGACTCGACCAGAATGTGCTAAGAAATTGACTGTCCTGATCTGAGACAATGGTTTGTGGGATTCCAAAATGTACCCAGACTCATTCAAAGAAGAGCTTGGCAGTAGCTTTTGTTGTGATGCTTTTCTTGCAGGCAACCATAACCGTCGTCTTAGAAAAGCGATCATCAACCACAAAAACACAGTCATCTCCCCACTTGGTGGTTGGGAGGCCTAACATGTAGTCCATTGAGATGGAGTCCCATGGCCTTTCAGGAGTAGGAAGAGGGGTGTACATGCCTTGTTTCTTAGTGGTCGGTTTGGCAATAGCGCAGGTAGTGCAGGACCTGATATACTTACTGACCTCCTGTCAAAGTTTCGGCCAATAAAAATGTTTCTGTAGCATTGACATTGCCTTTTTGACATCGAAGTGTTCTACCACCCGACTGTAGTGGGCTTCCAAGATCGTCTTTGCTCGCTCGCTTGATGGAACGCAGATATGGCCTAGATGACACAACAACCCATCCCGAAGATGGAAATTATTGACAACTGTGTTTGCACCCAACATTTGGTAGGTGGTGGTGAAGTCCAGGTATGTCTCATAGAGTTGGGGCCATCCAGAGGTCTCATGGCCGCAAGAGTCTAGCACCGAGGTGAGTGCCACGACTGACGGTCTACTGAGGCAATGAACAAAGGGGTTGGTGTTTCCTGTTTTATACTTGATGTTGAGGTGGAATTGCTGTAAGTATGTGGACCACTTTTGATGGCGGTCATTCAGTAATTTTCCTTGTGTCTACATGAACTGTAGTGGCTTATGATCAGTGTGAATGACTGTCTCCTTCCCAAGAATGTAATCTCTCCACTGGTGGTAGGCTTGCACAATGGAGTACATTGATTTGTCATAAGTAGGGTAATTACAGACAACATCTGATAGTGTCTCACTATGATAGGCCACAGGGTAGTTGTGCTGAGTGAGAACGACGCGCACAACATAGTCTGAAGCATCTGTCTCGATCTCAAAGGGTTGTTGCAGGTCTGGTAGTGAAAGTACTGGGGTTGAGCACAAGCATTGCTTCAAATCATCAAACACTTGTTGTTGGGACCGACCCCATGCAAATTTTGCCTTACCACCACCCCTGGTTTTTTAGCTGAGGGCCCATGCAATATGGGAGAATCCCAACATGAACTTGCGGTAGAAATTGGCAAAGCCCAAGAAGCTTCGAAACTCAGTGAGTGTGGTTGGGGCTGACCTGTCATAGATGACTTGGATCTTGGTTGGATCCACATGTACGCTATGTTGATCAACAATGTAGCCCAGGTAATGGACCCTGTCCATGCTAAAGGAGCATTTTTCCAAGTTGGCGTATAGCTTGTGCTGCCGCAGGGTGTGCAAAACCTGTTGAATATGCTGCAAGTGTTCTGTCCAAAAATTGTTGTAAATGAGAAAGTCATCTAGATACACCACTACAACACTGACTTTGCATACATGGTTGCCAATAGGATTACACTGTAGATCCATGTGAAAATATACCAAACAATTGTCCATGGCCATGAATAGGCAAATACAAATGTGGTTACATGCCAAAGGTTGTCATAGTCACAAACAAGGCCTAGTAGAACCAGTCTCAAAATCAATCTAAAGATATCTGTATACAATGGAGTACAATCTGATCACCCATGATCACTGAAGTCATATAGGTACTGATCCAATGAAAAGGAAGCAACAACTCAGGAAAGTTGCGGCCACATAGTGATGTCTTCAAGTTTTCTACACAATCTGCCAAAGGTACAAGTCTACATCATGTGAATAAAGGAGTTGAGGTCGAACATAATGAGACATCGTTTAATTACCGATCATTGAGGTATACCATTAACAAATGCAAGACAACCTATCGATAATGAAAGTAGGTATCAATGCACTGAGTACATTCTTACAAGTGTGAATAAAGGAGTCAGGGTCGAACACTTGAAGAATCCATCGATCAGGAGACATTGATGTATTCCCAATTGTTGATGGTGAGAGAACCTGCCACTAATGACTGCAAGCCTCAAGGTACTCATAAGACTCTAGTTCTCATTTCCAGAATATATGAGTTGAAGTCTATGGAATGAGACCCATTGACAGGAGAGCATTAAGGCATATCTCATCATTCATCACGAGGTACAAAGCAAGAGCTTCATGATTATGAGGAAATCAGACGAAGAACATGTTCATGAACCAACGACCTTATGCGTCTTTCATGTGTGCCAAATGCAAGTGGTACATCAAAAAGATTCTTTGAATAGCATTCAATGAGGAAAATTGATGACAAAGGAAAGGAAACCACCAATAAGGCTAATGGAATCCAAGACATTGCACACATCCCAATGTGTGAATAGATGTCTTGCCATCGAACACAAGGGAAACCACTGAGTCAATGACCAATGATGAAATGTTGACTATTGGGTTGAAGGTTACCTACCAATGATGAAAGTAGGGTCAGGGTGCATGATAGGACTGCAATATCATGTGACTATTAGATAAACTGAGTGTATGACCGACATGCAAAGTCAAGAGTTATGAGGAATGGCCAACACAGGTTCATAAACTTCCTTTGAACTGGAGCATGAGACATATGGAAGACTCAGAAAACAATAGACTTAATGATGAAACCGTGAGATGCGAGAGGCATCAATGAAATTCTCCATAGGGACTGGAAGAGTAACCAGTCGGTAGATAAGACTCTGTAACGAGCTCAGCTTCCTAAGGCCATGCTAAACCCAAAATTATGATGACAAATAGACTCAATAACTTTGTGCTATGTTCAAAGCTGACATGACTGCTACCAATATAAGATAACACTCCCTTCTCACCCATCTTTTTTTGTTTTTTCATAGACAAATGAATGTTATGATACAGAGGAGGAAACGAGTGTTGCAAGTAAGCAAAACTAGTTCCAGCAATGGAACATACCTATTCTCAATGCAAGGAGATGCATGTGGGAGATGGAAACTCAGGGGAATGTTCCCTCCTAGGTATAGGGTGTCAAATTGAGAAGGATATAAACGAGGATCTACTTGGTTGAGTATGCAAAACTGCTAAGGCAAACAATTTATAATGCAAAGCAAGAACTAGCTATAGGCTTAATACTGCAAGCAAGGGCATGAGATGCAATCACAACTTAACGCCAAAAAATGTCCCTTTTCATGACATTTAGTCTACTTGGTGTGAAAAAGGGATAAAATTGTGCCAAATAGACACCCTTTCAAATCCAATTTACGAGCGTGAAAGAGACAAGTTCACTCGTCAATCTTTTCACTTTTTGAAGACGAGTTGGAAAAGAGCTTAAATTAAACTTGGTTGGGAGTCCTCTAGGTATAAGATAACATGTTTATGAGTGAGAAATGAGACTTAACATAAAGTCATGTATTAACTATAAGGGACTCCCGGTCTTATGGAAAAAATCTTTGCATGGGAACCAAATGAAGCAGAGGATTTAACTAGGGCACCCATGTTTGGTAAGTCTCTACCACTTGATGATGACACATCTTATAGCAGATGGAGGGTTCGGTGTTGCAACAAATGGGTTCATACCTAAGGCATAAAAGTGATAGTTATAGGACAATGAAAAAAATGAATGATGGAATGGATACCTATCCTATATGTTGGGTAGTGAAAATACCTGCCCGTGGTTACAAACGGTCAACATAACGTTGAAATCTGGAAGAATCCTTGGTAAAAACTACAAAAACCAACTCAATCCACTATTGTATTAGTCCATTAGGCGAAAAAATGACTCAAAACTATAAAAAGTGGGTAAAAACTATTATAACCAGTAACAAAACCAAAAATTACTATGTCATTTTGACTTTTTACCCAAATAGTGAAAATTGGACCAAATTACCTCCGATCTTCAACTGGTGATTGTGGGAGTGTCAGGCGACGAAATAAAAAACTAATGGACCAGGTAATTCCTCTTCCCCTCCTCTTCCTTTTTAGTGGATTAAATTTTTAAATTAAGTTTCAAATTTTGAGTAAATTAGGGCACAAATTGGGTAACTCGATGTATGCGGGTTAACGTTCATCGGGTCGTGTATACGTGAGGTTATATGAGACTGTGTAAAATATAGGGTGTGTATACTCAGCCCTATACACGACTGTAAATGAAGTAGCTCGCGTACAAGTTCGTAATCAATAATTTCTATGGTTGATAACTCAAAATTTGACTTTTATCTGGCAATATGGTGCTAGAATGGAGGGAAAGGGAGCACGAGGAGGTAGATGTTGTTGTGGACAGAGATTCGGAGGCCCAAATGGCCTTGAATAAATGTGGCTTATGTATATTTTGGGCACTCAAAGGGATGAGGGCCCAGGTGAGGTTGCTTGAGATTCTTGTGGATTACTGGGACCCTAACAGTGAAAGCTTCAACCTCGATGGGAAACCATTGAGGATTGAAGTCAAGGATATATACTTTTTAAATGGGTTATCATGTCGAGGTGAGGTGGTAAACCTCAAATCATAGGGAGATGGGAATGGAATGAAGATAGAGGAGTATGTAGACACTCACTATGTAGCAGGGACCCTGAAGGTCGGGAGTCAACTCCCCATCCGAGCGATAAACAATCTTAGCCTCAAGATTGTTGTCCTCGTGTTTACTAGGATCACAAGATCGACTTCGTTGCACCAGGCATTGAGGCCTCTCATGTTCTATGTTGCAGAGTGTTTGAGACCCACAATATATGATTGGTGTACCTCACTACTAGATAATATGAAGAGCCAGTTGACAGAGTGCAAACAAGGTAGCAAGAGGAACTTTGGGTCTGCCTCTATCTTATGCATATTTTTCTTTGAGAAGGTTCCAGGTTTGGGACCTAGAGTCGAGATTCCTCTGAGAGGACCTTGCGATCCAGCCATGGCATGGTGTACCGAGGTAATGAGACGGCGGGGGGGAGGTAGGGTTCCCACACCCTATAACGAGGATTTATTCTATCGATGGAGGAGATAGGTCATTGCTCTGGATGACTACCCCTATGCAGGGATCGAATTCAAAGGGGACCCTGACATGCCACTGCCACCAGAGACCGCCTACAGGGACATAGGTATGTCAAATGTTTTTAAATATTTCATTTTTTTGTATTTTTGTATAAGGAAACAATTTTTTTTTGGGATGATGCTTAAGTACTAACTTGACACTTGTGTGACGTAGACATGGGTCCACAACGACTGGACGAGCTTCCTCGACATTGTCAGAGGCACCGGGGAGATGAGGCGGTGGGAGGAGAAGCGGAGAGAGTCCTTTAAAACGTGTAGGGAAACTTGTCTCGTTTGACTCACAGGATTTCAATGGTTTAGGTAGAGGATCTGTTGGAGGCCATGCAACAACAAGTGGTTGGTGTGCCTAGAGCTTGGGTGTGATTCTTTCGGCGTCTTGCAAACGTCGTAGTTTGTTACCATGACACACATATGGCACGATAGGCGTAGATGTCGTGGATCTTGTATTATCGATTGTATATGTGTATTGAGGGTGTTAGCCCCAATTTTGTACTATAAACATCATATTTTTTGAAATATATATATATATATATAATATATATATATATATATATATATAATAGGGATCTTCGGCTTTAATTATATTACAATGTGTACATTGATGAGATGGTTTTCTTTGCTTTAGTTATGTGACAAATTCCAATCTAAAACAAAATTAACATAAGCATCAGATACATAATTAGAACTCCCAGGTATGTGATAATAAGTAATAAAATCAAACTATCATTCTAAAAGATACACCCGTAGGAATCATCAGAGTAAAGTAGGATCACACACGCAGTAACTGTCGTTCAACTGACATATTACTAACTGGGAATCCTGGTGAACCTCTAAAGAGTGAATACCATGTGAGATATCATCGCACAAAAGTTCTATAACGATGCTATATTCAAACACATTATTCATGGATGGCCCTAGGTATATGCCACCTGAAGACACCAATAGACCCTCGGGTGAGTAAACCACCCAAGCGAAGGAAGCCAAGTTTCGTGTATGATGACTAGCTCCGTATGCGAATCCTAAGTAGACTGAAGACTCCGTTGACATCTTCTAACCAAGGGAAAACTCGATAAGCAAGATGAAGACGAAAAGAAAGGAAAAAGATATATACACTAAGTTACATTAGTATACAAAGAGTTCCGCCCAAGCCTAGGGCTCAAGCGTAATATCTTTTCAAGTAGAATCCATTCCTGGGCTTGGCCAACATATTCCCTTCATAATCTTCTAACTCATAGACTTCTTTTTCTAAGACACTCTGCACGATATAGGGACCATAACACATGGGTTTAAACTTTCCTGCCCCCAGTGGTTTTTTGGCTTGATCATATAAGAGGACCAAGTCACCCTCAGTGTACAACCGAGGACAGACAGACTTATTGTAGTGGACCTTGACACATCTTTTGTTTGCCTCAACAGCTATAGATGTGTCTCAATGCTGCTCGTCAAGACTCTCTAGGTGTACAAGGCGTCACTCGAGATCAGAAGTGTCAAGTAGGAGCGCAAATTCCAACTTAAGAGAAGGGATTTCACATTCGACAGGTAATATCAACTCTGCACCGTGTACTAACTGGAAAGGTGAAAAACCGGTGGCAATATTGAGAGAGGTTTGGTATGCCCAGAGTGCGGGATATAGCATAATGTGCCAGTCAGACTTACTCTGGCTGATAGTTTTTTACAAAATGGTCTTGAGAGACTTGTTGACGGCCTATACTTGTCCATTTTCCTGGGGGTAATAAGGGGAAGAATGAACATGCTTAAACCCTAGCTTAGATGTTATCTCTTCCATCATTTCATTTTGAAAGTGACTGCCATGATCAATGACAATCTCACTCGAGATACCGAGATGGATGATAATTTGATTGAATACAAAGAAGGCGACAGTCTTCCCGTTGGATTTAACTGTAGGCATGGCCTTGGCCCACTTAGTAAAGTAGTCGACGACCACGATAATGTGTTGATTTCCCTTAGCCGAAGTTGGGTTGCAATCTACGAAGTCCACCCCCCACTTAGTGAAGGGACCGACGGTAATGACTGGGTGAAGAGGGGATGGATGCGAGCGCATTTTATGAGTGAACACCTGGCAGGGGTGACACTTCTTAACCACTTTAATACAATATTTAAAGATAGATGGCCAGAAATAACCGGCTCACAATTTTTTTTGGGTTGTCACAAGCCCAGATAGATGACCACCACAAGCCCCATTATGGCAATCGCTTAGGACTGACTCAGATTCCCCATGAGTTAAACAACGATGCAAGATATTGTTTATTCCTTGGCAATACAAAGTGTCGCCAACGATAGTATTACTCTTAGCTTGGTATCGTACACACCCTTAGTCATCTCGCGAGAGATGCTGAGGGAACTTCAAAGTTTGAAGATAGAGAACAATGTCTCCATACCAGGGGTCAGACGACGAGACAAGAAAAATGTGTTCATCCGCAAACAAATCAACATGGATAACATCCTTATCTAATCATGGAAAGTCAGATATTAAGTCCACGAAGACTAGTGATTTCTTGGATTTCGTAGAAGCGAAATCAAGATCAAATTCTTGTAAAATGACAATCCATTTATTGTATTTTCCCCCTATGATACGCCTGGTAAGGATGTATTGAAATGGATTGACATCGACAACCACATTAGTCTTTCAAAGCAATATATAATGAGGTAAACGTTGGATTGCATGAACGACATCCAAAGCTATCTTTTCAACGTGAGAATAATTAAGCTCAGGACCGACTAAGTTTCGACTAAGAGAGTAGATGACTTGCTCGCGGAGCTCATCATCCTCCTGAACCAAAATCATACCAATCGTCTCCTCGGACGCAACTATATAAAGCAAGTAATCCCTACTGTAGTCAGGAGACTTCAAGAGAGGCACCGATACCAAGGCTTTCTTCAAAGCATCGAAGGACTCTTGGGCTCACTCATCCCAGATAACAGGGGTGTCCTTCTTCAAAATAAGCATGAAATCCTTAATGATATTGACATAATTTACTATAAACTAACATAGAAAGTTAGCTTTCCCCTGTAAACCTTGAAGTTGTCGAATAATGCGTGAGGGAGGCAATCGAAGTATTGGCTCAACCTTTAGTGGATCTACCATGATCCCAGTCTCAGAAACTAGAAATCCAAAAAGACGACCAGACGTAACGCAAAATACGCACTTATTAGGGTTCAACCAAATTCTATAGTAATAACATGTTTCAAAAACAAGTCGAAGGTGCATAGAGTGATCCGCTCTCTTACGAGAGTGAGTAACAAGATCGTCAAGTTATGCTTCGACTATATGCTTAACATCGTGGAATGCGAAGGTCATAGCATGTTGGAAGGTTGCTTTGGTATTTTTAAGGTCGAAAGTCATTTTCCGATATGCGAAAGTACCCCAAGGACAAATACATTCTGTCTTGTGTTGATCCTCTGGTTTAAATTGAATTTGGTTATACCCTGAAAATCCGTCCATAAAAGAAAACACTTTGCTTCCTGCACACTCGTCGAGAATCTGATCGATGAAAGGTTTTGGGAAGTTATCTTTAGGATAACCCTTGTTCGGGTCATGAAAGTCCATGCATACATGGATAACTCCTTGCTTCTTATTCATTGGAACGAGATTGGATACCCATTCAGTCAAGGGAACCAGGTAGATGAAGTCAGCCTTAAGTAACTTCTCCACCTCTGCCTTAATAGCAGGGGCCTTTCGGGGATTGACAGGTCTAAGATGTTGTCGAACAAGTTTAACATCCAGATAAGTTCTAATCTCATGCTTGACAATACGAGGATCGATTCCTGGCATCTCTTCATATGACCAAGCAAATACATCTCATAATTCTTTGAAGATTTCGGTGTAGATCAAGATTTCTTCTGGTGAACAATCCACACCAATATGTATGTTTTCAATCTTGCCAAGGGTACGATAGATGCTCGCCATATTTCCTTCGACACAAATGTTGTGCGTATCAAGTGGAACTACGACATGACCGACTATCTCACTCAAAGTAGATCGCAAATCATCTTGTTTGATTCTTTCAAGCTCTGGGAGAAAATAAGAGCGATGATGCATATCATCCCAGGGTTTGTCAGAACCATTCATGGCTTCGATGATAGCTTCATCCGAGGGAAAAGTCTCATCGAGGCAGTCATGTGAACAAGATAACGAAGTGGCCCACAAAGGCTTAATAACGGGATCCCCCTCGTCCGTCAGTGAGGTAACAAGATCGGGATCAACAGAAGAGTCAAGAACAACTTGATACACAATCTCTGCTGCCGATAGTGGCATGGCCATTCCAACATGTGATTGACCTTCACAAGACGAAGTCGAGGAAGGTAGGGTCCAAGGATCACTAAAATAGCAAGTGTGAAAAATAATGGACCTCTCTGTCGAGATGGGCCTACAGGACATGGTGTAAACATGGTGAATTGGTGCCATGAAGTCAAAAGTGCCCATAAGGGAAGAATACATTCCGACACCGATATTCTCAGTTTCCAACTGAGAATTGTCGATCACGGGGATCGACAATCCAACAAATGCATTGGGACTAGCATACACAAAGGATAATTGGTCAATTGTCACAATCTTCCCATCATGAGGAAAACAAAGAATACAAAAGACAGATGACATGATGACAATCATAAAATAGGTCCAATTGTGTCCTAGTAACAAGTTATAATCAAGATATGCATCAACTACCTCAACCTCCATTTCTACCGTCTTCCCACCCAACTGGACTGGAAAGGCAGGAAGAATACCATGAGGGCGGATGGAATTACCGTCAAAAGAAATCAATGTGTTCGATGACTTAGAACCGAGAGCTTTAACAACATATCGGGAACATCACACATGTAGCAACACCTTCATAAAAAACCAGACGTTTGATGGTATACTTTGAGCACCCCACGTGTATTTGGAATGCCACGTGGTAAGCCAAGCGAGGCTTCATATCTGTGATGTCAAACTTGATAACTTTTGAGCCACTGGGTTCTAGAGCTCCTAACACAGATAACAAGGCATTCCTCTGTGAAGGACACATCTGGAGTACCTCTAAATTTGACATCGCAAAAGGGGTTTGACCCAGGTCCTCAACAATAAAGTAGTTCTGGGAAGCTCTAGCATTTGGATTGTGGGTAGAGCGCTTGAGTACTCCTTTCGGAAGACAAGGCGGTGGCTCTATTTTTTTGATCTGTAAAGGCATCTCCGGAGTTGGATGAGGAGATTCTAAACTAGGTATAGCCTATGAAGAACTATAATCATGAGATCGAGTGGCTACATGAACTTTTCCATCAACCATATTGATACACAAATGGTCATCGTCTTGAAACGATGAGTTTTGACTCCCACCAACCGCATTTCTGGCATTTGAGGAGCTCGAGGCCATGTTCTGGTTATGTGGGAAAGGATTCGTCAGCATGGCAGGCGGTAGAGATAATATACTCGCAGCTTCCGCAAGTTTGGGGCATAAATGAGTAAGGTGATCATCTGTACAAAGCTTACAGGGAAATTTCACCTTACATCTTTCTTTCTTGCTCTCTCCAACATTATTATTTGTCTTCTCATTATTACCATTGTCCTTGGATTTATTGATTTTTCCACCCTTATGATTATTATTACGACCTTTCTTCTTATTCCTGCCTGGTTGTTGGTTACCATTTGGGTCGGTCGACGATTGCATGGAATGTACATCCGCCAACTAAGTGGGATTGGAAGACACAAACAAAGTTGGCGCTCCTATAGATTGGTTTAGAGACAACTCTTTCAAATAGCTTGTCACCGAGTCTGCATATTTTACATTGGCGGAGCCTACAATGCCATCAGCATGAGGTCTCAGCTTTTGTCTAGGGTCATAGGTTGACTGCGGTGTTTCCGGAGGAATGTGGTATAACATCTCAGACTGAGCGTATATAATATCTAATTGTTGGGCTTTGAAGATCGCTTCTTCCTCAGTGGTAACCCCAGATGTGGCAACATCCTTCTAGATAGGAGGCTGCAAAGACTTGAGGAACCATTCTAAAAGAAAGACTGGGGGTATGGAGGTCGTATTCAACCTCTTCCATCTACACCACTCCTGGATATGATATGAGATATGAGTGGTTGTATCCTGGCGTAAAGTCGACAGACTTTCTAGGACAACATCGTAACGAACCGACAATTGGAAGTGGTTAAGGAAGACCAACACCATCTGACTAAAGGTCCCATATGCTCCCCTAGGTATCTAGATATACCATTTCACAATGACCCCAATGAGGGTGCATTGAAATAATCTTAACTGAATAGAATCGTCATTAAGGGAATTTGAGGAGCACCATAAGTGAAAGGTAGTAACGTGATCACTAGGATCCTCGCCATTCTTACCTTCGAATTTTGGAATGTTCAAAGGAAGCTTGGTGGGGTCGGGGGGGGAACGTAGGATCATGAGACACAGGTTCATTCATCAACTTCGACAAGTCTGGCAGATTAAGTGTGGCCAAAAAAGGGAGACAGGGTTGCGACATTTGGCCCCAAGATCCCTAGAAAGATTGTGCTTGAGGAACTGCAGCCCATCCAAGGTTCTGGTAAGCACCATGGCCCTGTCCGGGATTGTAAGACCCTCCTCCAGGTTGATTCATAAAAGGTTGATTGGGCGTCATTCTAGTAGGAATGTTCTGATGGGGGTTATAAAAATTGCCCCCAGCCGGACTAGATCTGGGTTGGGGGTTGCCCAAAGCATGAAACTGACCTCCTCCAGGTGTGAATCTGAAGGATAGAGGCGGATTCGTCATTCCAAATGTGTTGGTCGGAATCGACACTGAAGAGGTAAGGGTATAGGATGGAACTTGAGCATAAGCTTGTTCACCAGGTTAGTTGTTCCACCCAGAAGCAAGAGGATTAGACCCGAGGTTAACAATAGGAATGCCTCCCATACTAGGATTCATTTGACGGATTTGAGAAGCACCAAATGAAGATGGAGTATAAGGAGGTGTAGTTCCCCCAAGTCTAAGGCTAGAATTAGGGCCAGCAGCTGGGATGGCGTTCAAAAACTGTGAAGTAAAGTTCGTAATAACATAGGAAAAAGGACTAGAGGCCAGAAGGATGGACTGAACATTATAGCCATGTGAGTGACCAAGAGACCCAAATGGGTTCGAGGAAAGATATTGTGCATTCACTATAGGACAGGCAGTAGTAATGATAGGTGCCTCCGACACTACAACCATTGTGGTTGCAAGAGTCGAACAGGTGCCATTAACTATAGTAGGTGTGGGAGTTGAAGGGCTCCCAGTGTTTTGAAGACTAGGTTCAATACTCATCCTTGTAGAATCACAAGTCTAAGCAGTGGAGGTGTGTGTACCACGTCTAATAACTCTACGTCTTTTAGAAGACAAAGACTCGAAATCTAGTGGTAACTGTAACAAGTGACGGGACCGACAGGGACGTTGGTCCGACTCCACGATGACTTAAGGCTCAAGATACAAAAAATAACTCCTAGGGCCAACTAGTAATCAAAGAGCACACCAAAAATCAAATGACTAATATGCACACAAATGGGGTAAAGTGGTTGAAAGGGGCCTCCCTCCCTAAAGAAGGTATGTCTCACCCAAGAGGGGCCTTAGACTCTCTGCTAAAGATCAGAGGTAACATAATTAGTTATAAGGGCCCTCGTGGGCTTAACAACCAGCCGGTCAAATCCCCCGGAGAGGTAATCCTCCATAAAGGATGTGTGTTGTTCGATCCTTATCTGACCCAGGGTACCTACAGAATTACAGAATAACCCTTGCAAGCACTAAGTCAAGCAACTAAGCAACCAATGTATAACTGATGCACAAGCGAGTAGTCGTAAGTCAGGTCCATCGTATGGGCAGAGTAGAAAAGCCCGAAACCTTGAAAGTAGCGCCTCTCACGAAGGTAAAGGCACTAGAAATATCCCCAGATATGAATAGATCCCCATAAATATCTCTAACGCTAAGAAGGTATCGGGGGGATATCCCTTCGACCAACCTCACGCGACCTCCCGATTAACTCTGGTGTAAGCGGAGCTTCCTGATATTACCAATTATACAATGGATTCCTCCACTCAAATTGTCAGACACATATCTAGATTTAATTTCCTTGGAGAAGTTTACTCACAAAATCCTATTCCAAGGCACTAAATCCTAAGCTAGTTTGTGCACCCTCAATAAAATAATGACTAATTAATTTTAAATTATAGCGTTAATTTTAATGGTTGTGCTTACTCAAAAAGGTATGGTAGTGAAACTCATGATGCTATGACTCAGCAAGTAAAGTAAATATGAATACAATGCAAAGTCCTAACTTCAATTTTCAGTGAATATTATGCTTCTTAAAACAAATGCAATTTTGAATTTCAACTCTGCAATTCTAAAGTAAAATATGCAATCTTTCTTTACATGCACTAAGCTAATGACAAAGACTCAAAAGATCAAAAAATGCCAAGAAATGCAAAATGCCTAATATTTTTGTATTTTCAATATAAGTAAAGAGAAAATGCATGGACTAAACAACAACTTGATATATAAAACTCTACTGTGTATAGAAAGAGATAACTCAAGTAGGATACCAAGCAATAAGATACTCAGCACAATATGCAAGGAAAATCAAAATGAAAAGATGACGAGAAAGACTTTGCCCATAAATTCAACCAAAGAGAGGTCTCATGTCATCCCATAGACACTTAATAGTCACTACAGAGACCCAAGAAGACTCAACAATCATCAAAACCTACCCAACAACCACCAAACCCAGTAAACAAACACAAGAGTTTGATGTACGCGACTATTCAGGGAAACAACATGTATGTACGTAGCTTATGGAGGGATAGCACGCGTATATACGTGACTATCAAGCAAAAAGACGCATATATATTTCAGAAAACAAAGCTAGGCAAGGGAGAAGGCTAAAGAACTCAAAGCCAGAGTGAACAGAGGTTGTCCAACAAAGATATAACAAGAAGCACAATAGGAATGAGAACAATCTAAGATTAAAAGTACTCCAAACCCTAAGAAAGAAGATAAATCCCTAGAATGGTTGCCAATTCTGTTACGAGGAAAATCTCTCTATGGCTAGGGGTAAACCACAATAGATGGAAATGATTGCAGAAATCAATTCTATTCTCAAGTATGCTATATAAGCGAATATGCTAGCAATACAAGATAAAATACCTAGCTTGTCCAGACGTTCGATGGAGTCCATTGTTGAGCACTTGATCCAAAGCAATACACCTGCAACTAGTCCTCAACAACCAAGCAAAGCAAGAATATGGTGATAATAAATGATGTTAGAACATTCAATAGCATAATCCATTAATAAACATGACAAATACGCCCATGGAATAATAATTCAAATATTTGCAAGATATCAATTGGATGGGAAAAGAGTATTTCTATTAATATATGATCAACAAAAGTGAGAATGTTACGAACTTTCGTGTCGGCACGATTCAGAACCAAGAAACTAAGTTCCTTCCAATTGGGCCTCCACCACTTCAATTCTCCACCAAAGGCAATCTCATAGAAGAGAGACAAGGAAGTTCTCAATCAATAAGGGAAGATCTTGGGGGATGAACACAGTGTTCAGACTTAAAGGACAAAGGGATGCAGACTCAATATGAAGTAAATAATTTCTCTAGAGTAACTTTGCTCTCAAAGTTGAATTCTTTCTCTTCTTTTCCATAGGTCGGAATTGGCAGATTTATAACCTTCAAGTGGAACTTAAGGGCCGAGTCGGAACATTTCCAGCATATGGAAGGCCAAGGATCATAGATCTATTATCATGACATGGGAACCCAATACCATTTTTCATTTTTGGGCACAAATCGCAATGTACACCGGTTGTAATGGTGTATTCTGCGTATATGTATGTTGTATAGTAGGCAAGGTGCGTATATGTGAGAAATATATATTTTTTAGCTCTGGGATTTGCAAAAAGGGATGAAAAGTCTGCATAGGGAAATGGAAAAAGTCCCTATGTGCAAGATTGCATAGGGCGAGGAAAATATTGCTATAACAATCGCGAGGTCGTTAAAGTAAGAATACCTCGAGCGGTCGAGCTCAATATACCATTTTGCGACACCCCCGATAAGAGTACGTTGAAAAAGGCGCAATTGGATGGAGTCGTCTCGCAGTGAGTTTGACGAGAACCATAAGTGGAAGGTTGTGACATGATCACTTGGGTCTTCGCCAGGTTTTCCTTCGAATTTTGGAATATCCAAGGGCAACTTAGTCAGCATGGGGGGCCAACACGGATCATGAAAAATTGGGTCGTTAAGTAACCTTGACAAGTATAGCAGATGTAGTGTTGCTAGAAATGGTAGTTTAGGTTGAGTACTATGTACATGAAAAAGGGGTCATAGAGTTTTACTGGCACCAGGTTGCTAGGAAAATTTGGACTGTTGGCCAGGGTTTTGGTAGAAACCGTGGCCTTGACCAGTGTACGAAAAATGTGTTTGTTGGGATATCATTGGCTGACTCTCGTAATTGGACGACATGGCTTGGACGCGAATTGCTCCCTGCGTTGTGTTCCAAGGATTTTGGAGGGGGATGCCCCCAGCCAATCCGATGGGTATAGGTAACGAACCCTGCCTAGGGTTCCATTGACCATGGAAGAGGTTGCCCCCAACTGACATCCCTTGCGAGGGAAATTTGCCCTGCCAAGAATTCCAAATCCCCTAAGAGGAGAAAACTCTTGTACTTCCCCCTTGTGTAGGAATAATACCATGCACAGGGTTCTTTTGCCCAAAACCGGGGTTGCCCTCAGCCGAGACGATAGCCGAAGAAAAAGCGTTGTTCCCAAACCTATTGAATAAAGAGAACGACATGAATCCCACCGGGGTAGTGTAAGACGAAGGTCCTAAAATGTCTGCTCCAAACAAGTTGTAATTAGCATTCAGCCCAATGGGTTGCTGGAAAGAACCATCGAGCGAGGGGGACAGAGGAGGTATATGACCCCCACCATAAGGGATAGCATTAAAGGGGACTGAAGCACCCCCAATAGACCCTTGCACAAGAGCGTTTGAGCTCCCTGCCCCCAGACCCATGGTCTGTAAGGTGGAGTAGGTAAGGACTAAATTCTAATCGAAGTCGGGCATCCCATATGAGAATGGAGGGCCCGTCACACTCTACGTGAATGGAGCAGTGGTCACCGTTGATGATGGTATCAGACGACTAGTCGAGGTAGAGGGAGTGGAGACCATTGCGGTTCAGACTGGCGAACGTGGGTTAAGAGGAAAAATACCCCCTGTGGTAGTAGTTGAAACGAGAGTATGAGGACTTCTGGACGAAGTAGCAAGATTTGCTTCCATGGCTTCTTGTAAGACTAATTGGCGCTTAGAAGGTGTCACCTCAGGAGGGACAACTTATACTAAGATTGGCACCGACAAGTCGGTAATCAGAGGGTTGTTTGGCCTGAGAGCTTTCGCCCCAAGGTAAAAAATAGTAGGTTCCTCCAGAGTCGAATAATCTCCTCGCAGAGCAGGCTCGGGCACAGTTTCATGTGGCCCGATCGCTTCGAACGACTCTTGTTGGTCAAGTCTTCTCCATAACGACGATAGAGTTGGATCTAATGCAACCGACGACATGCCTTTAATCCTTCACTACTGGCGGAGCTCTTGATCTTCCACTTTGTGAAAATATCAATCGACAAAGTAAGGCTTAACTAGCGTTTAAAAACCAAGCACACACTAGAAAAATTCCTATAAGACAAATCAAACAAACAACTATCTAGTAGGAAGAACAATTACACCAACCAACACTAGAGAAACTAATAGGTGCAAGTGAAACTCGAACACGGAATCACCCTCCGGGTATAATCTTAGAAGTGTGACACGATGTCTGCCCTAGGTACCGCGATATACCCCCGTAGTCACCTGTGTATGTCCCTAGAATATGAGCAATTGAGTTTCGAGCTCGTAGTCAGCCACTAGGCGGGTACAGTCGAAAGTCAAGTGGATCACAATGAGCAGGATAACAAGTCCGAAACCTATTAAGGGTATCGAAAGAAAGTGGTCTGGAAGACAATAGAGGATCTCGAATGGATTCGAGGTCCACGAAGCTCCACAAAAAATGCAGTCAGTAGCACTCCCAACACAGATCCTCAATATGTGTTCCCCACTACATTTAGTTCGGCTTCGGAGGGGTTATCTCCATTGCCTTTCCTCACGTGATCTCGTGTTTAGCCCATGTGTTAGAGGGGGGTCTCGGGTAAATTTTACGACATTGGACTTTAACATTCCCTAAATCTGACTCCAATGTTTTTTTAATGGCCTTGAAGAGTTTCCTCTCCAACCTAATTCAAGGCCCTAACCCTAAACTAGTTGGTTGACCCTACAATCATAAAAAGTGTAGTTAATTTTAGATTTAGCGTTCTTTTTTAGTGGCCTGATTTACTCAAGGGATATGGCAGTGAAACTAGTTATGTTATAAGAGATGAAAAAAAGGAGAACAATACGAAACTTGAAAGCAAAATTACTTATAATCAAAAGTAAAGTTTTACAACTAACTCTTTGTAACCAACTTTTCTTTAATTAACTTTTTCAAGATCTTAAAAAGAAAATCTAAAACATATTTTCTCTTGACTACAAGCTACTTATGTTTCAAGAAATCAATAAGGAACTTAAAAAACAAACTCTTTTTCTTTTTTAGTAAATAACCGACTCTAATTACTTTACCAAACTGAAAAGATTTTTTTTTTTTTTTTAAATTGCTACAAACAGAAAAACTGAAATAATTTTTTTTCTCTTTTTTCAAAGCAAGTGAAAGGGGTAAAAAGAACACTAGAACAAGACTGAAACAAATTCCTAGCCCACTGCGGATCGCAAGGAATCACTCAAGAAACAAGGAATGCAAATCTATAATTCAAGAACTTGCTTAAAACCCTTTCAAAAGTAAACACAAGAAAATCAAGAAGACAAGTAAACTGAACTCGAAACCCAGGCTATGGTTGTAAGACAAAGACTTTGGACTGATCCAAGAAACCCTAAGAAGTGTGAACTTCAATTAGGAAAGAGGCCAACTCCCTCTTTTTCAAAAGTTTTCTTGAAACAGAGACGTGGGATGCTGCATCAGTAGCCTGCATATGTACGCGGGTTGTTTACTGAGCAGAGCGTGTATATACGTGGGCTGACTCAAGATAGGGTGTGTAGACCTCTGTATCTTTCCAAAAAAGAAAAGAACAGATAGACTCCCATGGCAGGGACAACTGGTATAGTACCTGAAGTTGACCAAGATCCCTTAACAGACGCAAAAAACTGGACAGAAACTTGAAAGGCAAACAAACCAATCAAACAACCCAAAATCCCCTACAAAACCCTAGAGGCTTCCCCAGTATGGTCGCCATTTCTGCTAGTGGGAAACCCCCCCCCTTTGAATATGCCAGGGTTCTGAATGTAGGCAGATATATTAACCGTCTAAAAGTTAATTAATTCTCTATACTACCCCAAACATACCAAAACTCATATGAAAAAAAGCAAGGAAAAGGAGATCGGGTAACTATACCTCTAATCCCACATCTGGTGATGACCTCCTCACGCTTGAAAGTTCCACTGACTACACACCTCCTCCCAGGGCTGACTGCATCCAAAGATTGACAAACAGGAAACTACAAGCATGTTATTCCATATATATGTTGGGGTTAGATGTTAGAATGTCAAGCATAAACCAACAAAAGTATTCAAGACACCATCATTTGGGACAGGAAAATGTAATTCTTTTATTAATAACACAAAGATTATACTTTTACAATCTAATTCAACCACTGTTCCGCAAACCTGGTCCAGGCTCCTCTTCACCAAGCTCCAAGTGCACCTTGTATGAAATTCTCTTCTCAACCTTATGATATCTTCTTGGGATGTGAATGGGTTAAATGGAGGGAGAAGGGGCTAATGAGGTAATGTTGAGGCAATTCTCACAAAAGGCAGCAATATCTTGGGCAAGGAGGGGAAGTGAAATCGGGAAAAGTTTCATTGTTCTTATGCTTAGATGTGAAATGAGACCCCAATACCTCCTTGTATATGTCAAAAATATGGTTATTCGATTGGGTGACAGGCTATAGTAGGTGGATTAGTTGGGAAACTAACTATAGCTCGTAATCTCAACGAATTCCTTGCAACTTTTTATTTTTTGCATCTTTTACAAGTATACGCGGGCTGTAATGGTGAAACATGCATATGTACATGAGATGTAGTGGTGCAGTGAGTGCATATATGCGGGAAGTAATGGTGCAAGGTGCGTACTGTTAGAATATAGAAGATGGTGTGCTCGTTTTACCATTGACGATACCTTCGTCACCCAACCATAGGCCGAAGCCTCCCTCTGAGCACCTTAACCTTGACTGAGAATTCCTCCGAAAGCAAACCATAGGCTAGATAGCCAAACAAAGAATAACGCATCAATCCCCAAGGATAGTGCATCACAAAAGACTGATCAGATGTTCCAAACCCTAGCCAAGAGATATTCAAGCCAAAACTGAGATCTTGCTGCTGCTGCAGCTGCACCAGTTCTTCCTCCAAACCTGCGCACAAGACTGCAACTGCAGTGCGCACCAAACTGCATAACTGCAAATCTGAGATGTGACAAATGAGAACTGGCGCCCTGTATTTATAGTGGTTCTGGCAGTTTTGCTGTGGCCGACTTCTCCTTCTGAATAAGTGTCTGTTCAGTATATTATTATAATTTATGGCCGACTTCTTCTCTTGGAGGCTAATATCCTAATATAAATTATCTTCTTGAGCCGACAAGGCTTCTAGGGTTATTAGCCAACTCATTAGGGTTTCTCTTGCTTCCCGGAGTCTTCTATTCTTGTCAGGTTCACACGTGGGGGTAAACACCTCCCGCAACTACCATAATATTAACACTCCCTGCTAGCTAGAGAGGTATTTACAGGTAATGGACTTGAGCACAAAATATATCATTTACCCGGTAGCATCAATATAGTCATCTAGACTATTTCATGACTAGATCATGAGCATCACCATCATCATCAACTGCATCATCTCTCGAAACC
>ML779768.1:826342-850476 GCA_009831015.1 Picea engelmannii | reverse complement strand
CCATTGATCCTCGCGCCATTTGAGTTCATCGATTTAGAGTTTGGGAATGTAGGAGTTGGTTGTTGTGGGGCAAGTCGAAGCTTGAAGCCTGAAGCGCTTTTGTGGTTTATCCCTGGGACACATCCCGAGGTCACGTAATAGAAAGGGCCTGGCATGGAGAGCTAAGTGTCACCGCCAACTTTCTTCGAAGGGCCAAGAAGAAAGCCGCAGGGTTAAGAGGACACACACTTTGAGAAAAGAGGGACCTGTGATAAAGTTTTTCGGGTTCCAGCAGGGAACCAAAGAGTCAATCTGACTCAGATGATTCGAACGATCCTAGACCGGGAGGTCGAGCAACCCCGAAGGAGAGAAGGGGAGGGAGTCTGCGCCAGAGTGGTATCAGAGCTTGATTTTATTCTCAGGTGGAAAGAAGGAGATAAAGGAGATACTTTGATACCAACAGAGTGGTATCAGAGGACATAATTTATTTTTGTAGGCAAGGGAGACAGAGTGTGATACTTTGTGAAAACTGTTGCAAGGTGCACAACAGATGGTAAACATCCAGGTGGGTTGTTGGTGAAGCAAGATGGTCGTTGGAGGTCATAAGCACGGTTGAGGAGGAGACTTCTTGCAGAAGAGAAAAGCGAAGATGGACACGGAGCTCAGTGAAATCTGAGCAGAAATGGAGAGGCTAGCATTTAAGATGCAGCAGGAAGCAAAGGTACGCTAGAGGTACAAGTGGCCTTTGAAAAGGACAACAAAGTGGCATGTTTGGAATTTGTTGGCCCAAAGACAACAACATGTGTTAAAAAGGTGGTTGAGATATGTCAAAAATCTCAAAGGCGAGGGAAAGAGATCTTACATAGGTATCGTAGGTTGTCAGGTGGGCAATGTGAAGGGGTCAGTTGATCTCATAAAATACCAGGAGGGCAGAGGAGACATCCCAATTTTCTAGGTGGGCAAGGGAGAAGAGATGGGCTCACTCGAGGGTTCATGTCAGTAGGGGGTGTTGAAAGATGGAGAGGAGGAAGAAAGTCCTCATCCATATGAATATTCATGCGGAATTGCAAGCCCCGTGAATAAAGATGATGAAAAGTTGAAAATTTCCATCAGATCAGAGAAGGATTAGAGGAACATTCTGGTCATTGGGGGAATCTAGATATTCCTGCCAAGCAACCAAGGAGAGGCTAGCATAGATGTTGCAGATGAAACAAAAGGACAACAAGTGGAGACTATCATGAAGGAGAAGGAGAAGGTACTAAAGTCTGCCCCGACATAAGAGGAGTACCCCATTGAGTTACTCACTCAGTGGGAGATGGAGTTAAAGGCACTGGAGGATTGGTTGGACAATCCGGAACTAGAAGGTGGCTACCATGAGATATCCATACCAGAAGAGACATGCCAACACAAGTTGCAGTTGGAGGAGGCTGGAATGGGACCAACCAAAGAATTGATAGGAGTTAGTCTGTCAGAGGAGGTAGTAGAACAACAGTTCAGTGACGAGACTGCAGAATTGGAGTTTTCAACGGAGTGGCCAGTCAGTGTCACAGGAGATGAAAGAAACATGGGAGATTAGGATGATACACCCATAGAGCGTCATGAAGAGTTGTGGTGGAGAAGACTGGACGAGAGGAACCAACCGATGGAGCCGCTGGAAGAAGTCGTAGAGGAGATACAGAAGCTGATGTTGAGGTCAGCGGAAGAAGCTGTCAACAAGGATAAACTAGAAAAAGGAACACCTGCACGAGAAACGGGGAATATGAATATGCAACAACAACAACAAAGAAGAGGAGCATAAGGACAAATCCAGGAGAAAGTTTGGGATACAAAAGGATTTCAACACAGCTAGGGAGCTCATGAATTTTTGTAGCCATGGATTGTGATGCAAGAGCATCACTCCACCTTAGTACGTGCCAACTGATTAGCATGAGTGGTGCGCACTCAAGGAAGGGAGAATCATCGCCCTCTCATTTTTCCTTCGAAAATCTAAATCGTGATTAAGGAAATAAAAGTTGATAGGTTGGTAGAGCCAAGTTGTGTTTTCGCACAAGTTGTAGATGAGGTCATCATTAACTGGTTGACAGTAGGAGGGATCTGCATCCGATTAAGATCATATTTCCATCATTGTAATATGCCTCATCAGTTGGTAATTTTGAATGGTGATTAGACACCACTAGCTTAGCTTGGAGGGAAGCTCATTGAGCCCCTCTTGTATAAACTCTTGTATTGTTTGCAGTAGAATATACATGAAATATATGTAGGATGTATTTGAGGGAGAGTCGAGACTTAGTCGTAGTCTGGACTCACATATTATAATGAACAATCCACCATTAATAGAAAGTAATAGATTTTTCTGTTTGTCAATTTCTATGTAATGGATGTTTAGTTGTGAATGTCATTCGTATGCGTTTAAGCTGTAGATGTATGTTAGAAATAATCTGTAGGGATAGAATTAGAACCTTCTATTTGTGAGTGTGTTGAATTAGTTCTGGTTCTCTAGTCTAAGTGCAAGGAGTGCACGACAGAGGGTGGAAACTTTGTGAGCTGACGTAAGGAGTGCATGTCTGAACTCATTCGAGTTAGAAGAGAAGATGATAGGAGGGCATGCCAGGATAATTTACAGACTCGAAGGGAATTTTCAAGGTCGTTGAATACCTTGGAAAGAAAGAATGTGTGGGAGAGATCACAGTGCAAAGCTGCTCAATACTTTGTAGTAGACTGCCAGGAGGGCATAGAGCAAGTGCGAGCGCGCATAGGAGCAACAAATTATGGAGTGTTGGAAGAATTGATAGAACCCCAGGGTTACTAAACACTCTAAGGAAGGAAGGCTTTGCAAGAGTGCAGTGACCAAGGAAAGGAGATCCCTTAAGACTTATGGAAGGGCTGAGGGAGAAGCCGTCAGAAATCTTAGTCGAGCGCAAGGAGTGCGTGAAGGATACAGTAAGTTCAACTTACAAGCTCAAGATGAAGAAAGTTAAGTTGCCAGGAGGGCACCAAAAAGTTCGTAGAAGGACGCAGGGAAACTGAGAACCTTGAAGGTTTCAAGCCAAGAAAAATATCAGAAGGATGAGCGTAAAACTTTGAAAGGAGTGCAGAGGAAAGGTCGAGAACCATCTAAGTCTCAGGAAGAAATTGTGGTAAGTGTGAAAGATGGTCGAGGATTTGCCAAAATCCCAAAGACCGTGACATCATCCATCGTCGAGAAGAGACAGGTGGAAAAATATCAGGAGATCCGGGAGTTGGAGCTCTGGGAGGTTTCCCAAGAGAAAACAAAGATCTTCGCGAAGTTCAAAAGAGCGGTTTGAATAAGACCGTTGGATATGGAAGGGATGCATGGAAGAAATTCACACAATTCGGAGGAGAAGTACTTCGGGAAATATACGAGGAGGATAGCAATAGACTCCCGAAGGCCGGAGTTTGAATAGATCGTAGCCGTCGATTAGAAGGAGGGACGAGGACCATTGATCCTCGTTCCATTTGAGTTTGCCAATTCGGAGTTCATAAACATAGGAGTTGGTTGTCTTGGGACAATCCAAAGCCTAAAGCCCAAAGAAATTTTGTGGTTTAGCCCCAGGACATAGCCCGAGGTCATGTAATAGAAAGGGCCTGGCACAGAGAGCTAAGTGTCGCAACCAACTTTCTTCGAAGGGCTAAGAAGAGAGTTGCGGGGTTAAGAGGACCTGTTGATGGGTCTTAAACCCCTTAAATCAACAGTAGGAACCAAACCCACCATCGAGGCCCAATTAGACTCTGCAGCGTTTGTGATTGGAATGGTTCTCCAGATCTCGCGGATGGGCTTTATGTTTTCTTGTGGAGGCATCTCCTTCAGTCGGGATTTTCTCTTTTGGTATTTTCTCTTTAGTTAGGATAAATGTGAGAAAAATCTAGTATAAACCAACTTAACCACAAAATGATAAGGAAGTCTAAATACTGGGAAAGGTCGGGCTCGGGATAACCCTCACTCTGGCATGCCGACAACGATCTCTTACCACAGGCCTAGTAATAAAACTTTAACCATGTGAGAACTCGATCACTAGCTGAGATTTTAACCTAAGCTATCTAAGAAACAAAATGAGAGCAAATTTAACTACTGCAGAAGAGACTGAGCTTGGGATAACCCGCTGCTCAAACATGCAAATGATAATCCTATACCACAGGCCTAGTAATAATACGTTAACCATGTGAGCATCCAATTACTGTTTGAGAATAATAATTATTAGAAGGAAACATTTATATGATAAGATCAATAGTAAGAAAAATAATTCATCTACCATAATCCTTCATCATATATCCACACAACGATTCATCATTTCGATCATTAAAGAAAAGAACAACAAAGCAATTGCACCAAATAAATTGACGATATATTCGATAGCTCTTACTTGTTACATCTTCTCATGAATTGAATAGGAAATAGTTCTTCTCCAGGATCAATTACACATGCATATTATGAAAACAACTTCGTCTCTGGTCCAGAAGGACTTCTTCATTCATAGCAGCTCCAAAATAATTCTTAACAACTAGAAAGAAAAGAGTTCTTGCAACAAACCATCGACCCTTATTAATCAGTCGAGGCCTTTATTTATAACCTAAATTTCTAACTGAAGCTAACGGCTAAGTGTGGTTCAACCAACACAAAATCGCCAAGTGGCGTATTCTTTCAAAAACTTCCTGAACAATCAACTCAAGATATCTTCTTGAAAAGGATGGTTCTTCAACTAACAAGCAGTTCTTCACAGGTTCGGGTTCATGGAGATCTATGCTGATTCATCAGAGCCACATATATTCCTCTGATATTTACTGCATGGACTCGGTACTTGACCAAATTGGAGTTCAGCCGCTGTAGCATCGCTCGGGCCCTGATCAGATGTTCGACAAATTGTTGCACTTGCCCTGGATTTACATCAGCCACCTTTCTAAGTTCTTCGGTCCATAGTGAGCCTTGTTTAACATGCGACTTTGACTATGTCGCTCATGTCAGAGAAGTTTTCGAGGATGCCAGACCAACATCCCTTATCGCTTCGATGATTCAGTCTCGACTTTTCTTTCAGTTCTCCGACGGAGTCATAGGACAAACTTTAGTCGGTGATCGGGAAGTTTCTCCCTATAGTCAAAACAAAAGTAGTTTAGCAATTAATCAACCTATGATCTGACATAAATAAATCAAAAGATCAACACGTACCTGTGCATCTTGCTAGTCTTAGTCATTTTGAATACTTACGTGATCTCGAATGCATTCTTTAAGCGATCTGCAAAGCCACCGCCCTTCTTCAGTTTTAATGAGCACCTCAACATGTTATAGTGTGGCTAAATCAAGTACGATAGACATGCATGTATGAATTATCATAGTACTTACTTGACCTTTGGAATCATCAAGAAAGGGCGCCAAGGAAAAATTATGCACGTGTGTGCTCCCGAGGGGTCGGATATTGTACAGAGAAAGTCGTTAAAAATTCCAGAACCTGTACTATCAGGTGTACCAAACATCATTCATCAATAACATAGGTTCGTAAATTCAAAAGGATCGAAAGGATCGCACCGCATGTTTTCCTGCAACCCTAATCGGTGATGCTTTCATGTTCTGGATAGCATTCATCGATTAGCTTCGGCGTGATGAATTTTCAAACATCATGTCACGAGGCGTAGATATTATGTTGGCCAGCCTAACATCACTCCTTGATTTCCCTATAAATTCCAGGAGCTTTGCAAGCAATCCTTCTCATATGTTGAGCTCATATTTTCCAGAAATTTGGTTGGGTAAATTCGTCTTGGCAATGTCTAGCTGAGTGACTCCTTACCATATGTGGACACTCTGAGTCTCTTACACTGTTGCAGTTATGGGATCTCCTTCAAGAATGGGACGAGGTCTACGAGGCAGCCGAAGTGCAATATCTCACCCTTAGTGCACCTAGGATTCCTTTCTGTGGGTTTCAATAGGTACAACTATCAGCCCGGAGGTAGCATCATCATCTAGGGACGAGCTTGGAGTGGTCGCAGATACGTTCGGGAGAAATATGCTGGAGGCTGCGCCTTCTCCGGGACCAAAATCGCAGAGAAGAGGAAGGCCTAAGAAGAAAATTCGGGAAGGAGAGGGGGATCACCCCAAGGCCGAACCGAAGGTATGTCCAGCCTGTGAGGAATCTGTAATGCCCACCGATCGCTCACAGTTGGTCGAGACAACTGACAAAGGAGGCAAGAGAGGAAAGGGGAGATCAAAATCGTCGGGTTCTTCCGTCGAAAATTCCGCTCAACAACTAGAGCAGGCTCAAATTGCAATAGCCGATCTCTACCAAAAGAATACAGAACTACGACGCCAATTGGCGGAAAAAACCCAGGGGGTATCGCCGCTGCAAGGTTGTGCGGGAAGCGGCATTTGGCTACAGAGAAAACTTCAAGAGGCACAAGATACAATCATGGAATTGCATGACACACAACGGATGGTAGTGACAACAGAGCATAAGTCACCACAAAGTGTGAAAGACAAACTGAGATAGGACCACTGCATAGGTGACGCATAGTTAGCGAGTTCTTTCTCCACGTTCCCAAAAGTGTAGTTTAACACCTCTTTGCCCTTTCTTTGTAAAATTTTGTAATCTTATGGCGACCGGGCCGGTTAGTCGAATCGTCAGAGTTTATTTATTTAAATGTAAACCGAGCTTGGTGGAGGGTTTTCCCTTTTGATTATATATATATATATATATATATATATATATATAATGGTTTAAGGCATTATTGTGAATCACCCGTGTATTCTTCTTTAAATTTTTTGCACAAAAGAATATTAGATCTTTTTTCTTTTTTCATCATGGTTATCACGTCATGAGTTTGTTAGTGATTTTTTTTTCTGTGTAAAACTTTGACATCGACTTCGGTTATTGAAAATATTGAATCACATGGATAAAAATCATGTTTGAAAGACTAGAGGCTACAATTGTCGAGAGTCATTGAAGTAATTATTACGTCAGGGAAAAAATTAGTTCCCTTTTTCCAATACCAAACTTATTTCGGGGTTCGACGGTCGACAATGTTGTTTTTATTTCTCAAACGATTTTCATCACCTTAATCTTCTACTGACGTCGATCTTCATAAGTGAGTCGGGAGAAACCTGGGTCGTTGCTTCCTTAAGAAATCCGTCGAGGCCGATTCAATTAGTCGTCGGCGATATCTATGCTCAGGCTTATTCATAGGGTGAGGAAAGACTTGAATCCGTTGACGCTGATGAAAACGACGCTCATTTTTTTTTTTTTGACTTCTCAGGCGATTTTAGTCACTTTACACCTTTTCCGATGTTGAAACGTCCCAAGCAGTTTAGGGAAACTTTTAGATTGTTGATTCTTTCAATCGAGGTTAGTCCTTTTAAATTTGACAAGGTTTCTTACATGCCCCGAAAAACTTTCTAACAATCAAAACATGAAAACATAAAAGTTAAGCACGGGTGGCATTTTCATACTGAAGTAGAAACAAGTGGTGCAAGGCCCAAGTGGTACCCAAAAAAGTAGAAAATAAGACCAGAATTTTTAGGGTGTGTTGAGTGCTCAACATGACCCACACTTTGAGGAAAGAGGGACCTGTGATAAAGTTTGTCGGGTTCCAGCAGGGAACCGAAGAGTCAATCCAACTCAGGTGATTCGAACGATCCTAGACCGGGAGGTCGAGCAACCTCGAAGGAGAGAAGGGGAGGGGGTATGTGCCACCTGTATGACATCTAGATGAAATTTCTTCTCCACCTATCAAGATCTTGAATCATGATCCTTTGTGATCCAACCCTCTCATCAATACTTGGATGAACTCTCTTCACTCATTTAGTGAGAGCTCCTCACTCTAGTGTAATAAAAAATCCTTCTCTGCTCCTACACTCCTCACACTCGAAAAATTCCTTCTTTGCTATCCTCAACCTTGATCTCTCACCAAAGTAACTTCCTCTCAAAGTCCCGACTGTTTCGACTCCCTCAACACATGTCTCTAACAAGTATATCTCACACAAGTGTCTCGACCTAGACCTCTCGTCAAAAGTGATTTCTCCTTTACCCCAACCTTGTTTTTATAATCACGAGTTACAATCTATTTCTGATCTCCAAAGTGATCTATGTTTGAGATTACTTCTCAAACTCTCTTAAGATTTAGATTACATGTTGCATGCTATGCATGTTCCTTAAATAACTCAATTCACTAGTAAATACAATTTTACTTTAATTAATTACTTTTAACTAAAGTAAACTCAAGACTAGATGATTCTCTGGTGACTTGCACATGCTAGACACATGTCAATGTGGAAGTACCTGTCCGATGTTACCACAAACATCAAGACTAGAAGATTTTTTGAAGTTGTGTTTGGTAAACACAATATTATTTGAACTCACCAGTTGGAAAATTAGTTAATGACTTTAAGTCCAAATGATTTTTCTTGCATTGAATATTACTTGTCTAATTTCAAAACACTTAGACTTTTGTGTATAGAATGTGAACTATATATGTCGGAAGATCAATGGATATATGTTATTATTGCTAATCTTGGTAGTGCATAGTCTGTTATTGTATCTACCTTTTATGCCACAAGAGAATCTCTAGAGACTACTTATAAAAATCTCTCTCTTGAGTCATTTTGTGATGCTCTAATTCGAGAGCAAGATAAGCTTCTGCAACTTGGATTTACTAGCATTGCAGGTACATCCAAAAAAGCCTTAGTGTCCTAGAAAACATATTGATCCAGATGGATATCGGTCACCACCCACCTTTTCCAATTGGCTCAAAACATTTTCCTGGCAATTTTGGTAATTTACTATTTTTGGCAGTTTTTCGGGTCTTGAACTTCCGGAGCCGTTTTGAGGCCCTAAACGATGTTTTTTGGGCATCTATCAATTAAAATATATCATCATGATATTTTTTGCCAATATTTGTAGTCCTCGTATAGATATTTCTAACGATGTATCATATATGTCAAATGGATATAGTATGCCAAAGTTACGATCCCAGGAAATTGACGTACCAATTTACCCCAACGGGGCCCACATGACTTTTGGCGCTTCATCTCCTAAGGTTAGGTTTTTGGACGTCTGTTGGCCCTTGGTCAGGTATCAAGGAAGAAAGAAAATTTTAAAGAAGAAGAAAGATAAAGAAGGAAGTGCGTGGAAGGCACACAAACCGAGGAAGGGTCGAAGTGGCTAAAGAAGCATAAAAGAAGGAGTGAATTAAGGGAAATCAATTCGTTGAAAGAGAAGATCAAGGAGGACAAATCAACAAAGAGGATAGATCGTGGACAAGTCAACAAGATCAAGAGGATGCCAGTGGGTTCTTTGGAGCACCTCGCGGAGAATAAGGAAGAACAGGTCGGCGAAGTCCTGAAAAAGCGGGTTATGTGGATCTAGGGTTTTGGGTACTAGCGTTTTGGGTACCTAGGGTTTTGGTACTTAGGGTTTTGACACCTAGAATTCAGTCTAGGGTTGTCTAAGAGTCATGGAATGTATAAACATAGGTCTAGAAGAGTTGAGGTGTTGGTTGTTGGTATTGGCAATATTGAAAGCTAGAAGTTTTTTGTGGTAGAGCATTCTGGTATTCTGGATCTTCAGCTGGGTGCGAAGATCAACCCTACAACTGGGTGCGCAGGGAGGGGAAATAAAGAGGAAGAGATAGAAGGATATGTAGCTAAGTGCGCATATACAATTGTATGTTTTCATCTATTATATCAAGAAACACAGTTCTTTGGACGTAGCCCTAGGGAGAGGGTGAACCACATAAATCTTGTTGTTCTGTATGGTTGATGTTGTGTTGTTTGTTGTATTTTATACTGCGATTGCATTTTAATTCACTAAAGATAGGAAGATATAACCTTCTTCATGAAGTAAGTAGAATACTGTTAAGAATATCTAGGTTACCTTCTATTTCTATTCTTAAATCATCTTTCACTTCCCCTGGTTGTAAACACATGTGTCATGCAACCCCCCTATTGCTACTTCGGGTGAGACTTCATTTTCTTTTCAGGTGTTGCCTAAAGGGCCAATAGTTAGGGTTTGTTGGTGTGCTGTAAGAGTTGAACCTTGGGTCTGCCCATGTGCCAACAATGTCTAGGGTTTTTGAAATTCATGTTTATTGTGAAAATGCCTTCAAAGCCTCATTGTAACCATATTCTTGTGAATGCGAGTAGCCGTCACATATCTTCTCATAGATAAGCTGCCACCATCCTAGCGAGTCTTTCACTCTATATTTTTACAGTCTCTGTACAATTATTTCTTTAATAGAAATTGTGTATTATTGTATCTCTGTATTTATGGTTGCATCTATGATACATTTATGTTATATTACTGGATATCCGCGATATCTCTATGCATTTATTTATTATATCTCCGCTCTCATTTCATGCTGAAAATAATCCAGAATAGTGGAATTAGAGCAAGTTGCTCTTGATCATTTTTTAGTGCATGTCTCCGATGAGGTCCAAGTATAGAAAGTTGGGTCTCGATCTTGTCTCTCCTGAAGACAATCGCTCTCGCAAGCCCAAGAAACCCTCCATGGCAGAAGAAAAGAAAAACGACGAAGTAGACGATCGTATGAATCTGTTTCTTGAGCAATCTCTCACACGACAGAGGGACGAAATGATGGAGAATTTTTCCCACATCCTTCAACGCCTACCAATAGAAACAAGCACATCTTCATCAAACAACCACTTTGGAAGCACCTCTCCTTTCAAGGTACAGGTTAATTTTGATATTCCCATATTTGAAGGTCAGATAGATGTGGATGCCCTAGACAAATGGTTAAATCTGTTAGAAGGTTATTTCGTTGTTCATAATTTTTCCGACAAGGAAAAGATCACCTTTGCACTCCTTAAAGCTCCCCCCCATGTCAAACATTGGTGGGAAACTTACTGGGAGAAAAGTTCCATAGAGGAGTCTGGAATATATGGGGTCGAGCCCACTTGGGATTTTTTTTGTGGATGCAGTAAAGGAACAGTATTACCCTGTTGGAAACTATGAGGACCAGTATGTGAGATGGACTATTACACGTAAAAATTACTCACTTTGATAGTGTCACAAGTGTCATCATTGCAAGTGTCGCAAGTGTCGCATTTTTCTCACAAGTGTCGCAAGTGTCAGGGAAGCATACTGCCATGATGCCTATATCGTTCCTATAACGACATGAGAAGGACACTTAAAACACCTCAAACATTTGATTTGGAAGAGGAGAAATGAGTCAGCAGGCTCACAAACCTTTTTCCATCTGAAAGCACCTAAAAAACTGAGCTTTTGAAGGAGAGCACTCCCCTATACCTCTTCTGGGAGCGTCGACGCTCCCCCTTACATTGTCTGGGAGCATTATAAAGCTCCTCTAGCCCTTTTGAGGGAGCGCTATGGATTTTGAAAGCGTTGGCGCCCCCCTAAAGCCTACTAGGGAGCGCTACAACGCTTTGATGGTCCTTTTGAGGGAGCGCTACCTATTCTGGGTTGTTGTTAAGTTGTTGAGATGAATGGGGGAAGGATCCTTTCATTCTTGGAATGCAGTTGGATTCGAATCCCTAGTCCAGCCATGATCTTAGGGCAGATCCTCAACTGAAGGAGGCAAATCCTCAATTTCCCCAAGGATATCTCAAGTGGTTAAAGCCTCTCCAAGGCTATATAAGCAAGATTTCTAATGGTAAAAGGGGATGGAAAGAGAGAATCACACCAAACTTATGATCTCATAAGTGGTGCTGGAACAGAGATATTTTGGCAGCAAGAGACCTATGATCTCATAGGGAGAAATAAATGAAGCTATCATCATTCGGATCGTGGATCTTTTGATTAAGGGTTAGACAAAGGGGACTTGACGAAGATGTCTTATTCGCATCTACGATTGTAAGTACTGTTGTCGTTATTCTCATTAATATGACACGCTTGGCATGTTTCTTTCTAGTTTGTGTATGATCTTACATGAACTTATCGTTGATAGATAGATCTATTTTCAAGCTAATATCAATAGAGTAGGAAGTGATCGTACTTTGCTTGTCTATAGGACTCATCGAGGAGCGAGAGTTTGGAGCTCGACTCGGAGCGTGCAGGGACAAATGTCGATAAAGAGGTACTTCTATTCTCCTTCCTTCTCATGCATTAGTTTGTATAGATTTGAAAGGAAGTCAGTGTCCACGTTAAGCACTTTCTGTCTTAGAGTTTAGGGTCTATCTCTTTGAGGCAATCTACCTGTCTGCAGGGAGATTTTCCTACAACAGAAACTGGCGACTCCGCTGGGGAATGAATAAAAATTTTTGGTTTTGTCTTTCTTCATAGGCCTTGTATTACCTTTTTTTTTCTTAGGCCTTGTTCACCCCTTTATATCTGATTTCATTTGCTAATTGACTCTTCACTCCATCACACTTAGCTTGATTGCAAAAATTCCATTGAAATTTTAGGTTTTTTGTACATTTTTGTGATTTTTTGGGCACCAACGCTCCCTTAGAGTGTTGGACAGAGCTTTATAATGCCCTGGTGTCCCTTACACCAGAGCGCCAACCCCTCTTTTCACAAAATCCCTTAAAAAAATTGCATTTTTGAGGTTAAAAACCTTGTTTCTTACTTGCTGAGTTGCTTTGAGATTCAATGCTTCTTCCCTTGACCTCTAACATCCTTGATCTTCAGAAGAAAACACCTTGTTGTTCAGTTTTTATGCCCTTCTTCATTATTTTTGAGTTTTTTCTGTTGCGAGTTTGAAATCGATCCGTTGTTTTTTCCTCTCCTATCCGACTGAGCGGGAACTCTAGTGAAGGACATATGAAGTCTGTAACTCTTATCATTTGGTTCTTTGAGGTCATCTGATCCAATCTCTTTCTCCTTCCTTTGGAGTTTTTGATTTTCTTTCTCTTGTTTGATTGCAAAAGGGTGTGTTGTTTGTGTGAAATCTATGTTTTCTTGTCTAAATCTCCTTGATTTGAAAGGGTAGTTGGCAGGAGAAATTTTGCATTGAATTGATTATCATTCCCATGAAAATGACAAAAGTACATCTTAGTGATTAGTTTTCATATTAGTTTGCATTTCTAAAATGTTGTGGCATTATATTGGATTTGATTGAGAACAAAATTGATTGTGTTTGATAGTGAAAACGACTCTTCCTCTTTCCCTTAAATAGGTATTCATTGAAAAGAAACGATTGCTTATCATATTTCATGCATGTTTTTGGGAATTGAGTCATCATTCCATTAGTTTCGCTTTCGTACACCCTCTGAGTAAACAACAACCATTAAAATCAACGCTTAACTAAAATTTATCAGACTTTTTACATCTTTGTTAGCAAACCTACATTAGTTTAAGGTGTAGGGATTTGGAATATGTTGAAAGGATAACTTTCCAAAGCTATCGAACAAACTTAGTATCTTGCGGTAGGGAGAGTCAAATCCAATTGTCATATTAGTCTGCCTGGGATCCCCCTGTCACACAGGGTTTACGCACGAGGTCGCATTCGGGTGAGTTACGAAGATTATCCCTCCGTGGTTCAACTGTTTGTAGTGGTTGGATCATATATTGGGGGTCACTGGAAGGTATACCCATGGTTATGTGTGGGATCCTTTCAAGTTGATTTCGGACTTGTTATCTTGCCCATACATTCTGACTGGACTGTCGACTGTACCTGCACAGGGGCTGACTACGAGTTTGTGACCTTAGTAGCTACAATCTTTAGGGTCTCACACAAGGTGACGGTGAAGGGAAGTCTCACTGTACCTGGAACAGACGTTGGTCAAACTCACTCGGGCTCCTTGGAGGGTAAATCCACAATTATTGCATGGAAGCTTGCACCAAGGCGTAAGTCCGTTAAGAAGGTCGCCAACGTAACTGATCCACCCACTCTATCCCCGCCCCTTCCTATTTTGATCTCGCGACGTTGGATTTCATCACCAACTAGTGGTTTCATCGTAGGAATGTTTGTTTGATTGATTGCTTCTTAGATTCATAGTGTGTTGTTTGTTTTACTTAGTGGACCTTAGGTCGAGTCAGTGATAATGACATCGAATCCTGGGAGTACCAATGGAGGAACCCCTTCTCGTGGGGAACCCTATACTTTTCCTTCGTTTGGAAACTTTGGTCCTCCATATATTGCCACACTGAGTCTACCAGGACTCATTATTGGATTACCAGTTTGGTTGTTCCCCACTCCGGTGATCCTGAATCCTCGCAACATTTCAGTTGCACCTAATACTTTGGATGTCAATACACCACCCACACATCAACCTCATGTCAACTTTTCACCTTCTTCGCCCATCAAGTCTCCTTCCATTTCTCCTTCTTCGCCTAGTGAAAGCTCTAAAGCAAGTAGCTAGGTTGATTAGAAGAAGAAGAAATGGAAAGAAAAGAAGAAGAAGAACCCGAAAAGGAAAAAGGCCCCAACAACATCAGATGTTGGCTCTAAGAAACTAGTTATTGTTGATAGTATTGGGAGTGTTGATGAGGTCAACAAGATTAAACTGAAGAATCCAAAAACCAAATTCCCTTGCAGCCTTTGTAAGGGTGACCACTTTCTAAGGGATTGCCCCGGTCTTACCCAGGTCTTAGAAATGTGGTCCTCCACGTCATCGGCCTCTGTCGGTCATGTCGATGATACCCCATCAACTAGTGATGTTCAGGTTGGTAAGAAGAAGAAAACTGTCAAGTTCCCTTGCATTTTGTGTAAAGGTAATCGTTACTCTCACCGTTGTCCTCGCATGGATGAGGCTTCTTCTCTTTTAGAAAAAATTCAAATTCCAAAAGGTTATCGTAAGCTTTCCTCCGACCCATCGTTGGTTGATGGATTGGTCAATCCAGTTCCATCCCCGGTCAGTCTGGTTGATCAGGTGGTCAATCTAGTTTCCTCCTCGATTGAACCACGAACCCAAGTAGCTGATCCAGTTCCGTCATCGATCAACCCCACTCTTCATCAAAAGATTGACACCAAAGTGGTCGATCTGCTTTCATCCTCGGTCGATCCCACTCTCTCGTTAGAGAGTGACACCAAAGTGGCTGATCTAGTCCCTCCCTCGATCAGTCCCACCCTTCATCCAAAGAATGCCAAAGTGGCTGATCCAGTCCCTTCCTCGGTCAGTCCCACTTTTCCTCTGAAGAGTGCCCAAGTGGTCGAGCTAGTTTCACCATCGATCGATCCCATTCCTCCATGAAGGAATGATAAAGTGACTGATCCAGTCCCGTCATTGATCAACCTCGCTCTTCATCAAAAGAGTGACACCAAAGTGGTTGATCTGTTTTCATCCTCGATCGATCCCACTCTCTCGTTAGAGAGTGACACCAAAGCGGTCGATTCGTTTCCACCCGTCGACCCCATTCTTCCCTTGGAGAATGAAACTCAAGTGATCGATCTGGTTCTTCCATCGGCCGATCCCATCCCTCCATTGAGGAATGTCAAAGTGACTGATCCAGTCCCTTCCTCGGTCAGTCTCACTCTTCCTCTGAAGAGTGCTAAAGTGGTCTATCCAAGTCCACCATTGGTTGATCCGATCCAATCATCGGTCGATCCTACTCTCCTTCTAGAGAGTAAACCCGATACTGCCCATATTTTTCTCGTTAATACAGACTCTACCGTGTCGAGGGGAATTCCTCCATCTCTTGTGAAGCCCCCTCCAAGTAATGAAGCCATCCTTTTTTATTGGGGTGCGCTAAATGGATCTCGTCTTCCCTCTCACATTCCTTTCCAGATTACAGTACAGGTTCGTGGTTGGGACGTTCCTCAAACACTGATAGATGAAGGTGCATCTGTTAGTATTTTGTCTTCTGTTTCTTGGTATGCTTTGGGTTGTCCACATCTTGCACCGGTTACACAGAATCTGTTAGCTTTTAACAAAAGAACTAGTCAACCTTTAGGGATCCTTCCTCAGTTTCCTATAGTTTTGGGAGGGAAAACTATCTTTATCGATGTCATGGTAGTCCGAGACCCCTTGGATTTTTCTTTACTCCTTGGGAAGGATTATGTCTATGCTATGAAAGCTCTTGTATCCACCCTTTTTCGTGTGATATCTTTCCCTCACGATGGAAGAATTGTGACTATTGATCAACTTTAATTCATTGGCCCTGACTGGGTTACCTCCCTAAGTGGTTCCTATATGCAGATAGTATCACCCCCGCCGCATGTCAATTATGTGGCATTGTCTCCCATGACCTCAACTTTCGATGATTTGGATCCGGTAGTTGACATGGTGATTTCTTTGATAGGATTATTGGAGCCTGATCTCCTTACCCCTATCGCGGCCCTTGATATATGTCCCTTCTCGAGTGATTATCTTCCATCCAGCGAAGATCTCCTGGAGGCTATGACTGCATTTTATCCATTGACATGGTACCCTTCCAGAGCATTATCCTCTTGGAAGCCATGATCCAGACAAAAGCACGAGCATAGTTTCTTTTGTCTGTGGCAAGCTCGTTAAAAAATGAAATAGAGGTCTTGAGCATAGTTCTTTTCCTGTGTCAAGCTCATTAAAAAATGAAACAGTCACCTCTCTTGAACCTTCTTTTCATCCACCCTTATCCTTCGGTGAATGAATCGAAGCTTGGAGGGCATGTCTCCAGCCTTTGATGATCTTTCTGGAGCTAAGCCACTARCTTTCAAGCTGGGGGCATACCRAGCTTAGTCTTTGTTCTTTCTCGTGCTYGTAAATACATGAGAATGCAACCGGGGAKACTTTTATCTCTTTTTTGGACCCGCATGGACACACGAAAAAGGAACCCCCTGGAGTCTCCTTTAAGCTCTTTTCAGAATCTCTAAACATGAAAATATTGTCRAGTTATCTTGCTTCCTTTCACACTCRTTAAAAGGTTCGAAAGGGCGTCTTTCGAGTGATAGTTTATCTCTTTTTCGGTCTCGTCAAACTACTGTACGAAAAAGGAACTGAGAGAGTTCTCTTTTAAGTGTTTTTYCAGACTCTATAATCATGAAAAACCTTCGAGTTTTCTATCTTTGGACTCGCTAAAACACACATCGACAGGCCCATACGGGATCGAACCCTTACTTCTTCCAGTTCGTTAAACAAAGGAAGAGGAACTTACYGAAGGYGAGTTATATCGAGCATGTGTTATCCTCCTTGAGCTCATTAAATCAAAAAGAGGTACTCAKCTATCTGGATGGGGAAAAATTTGAAAGAAGCAATCCAAGCAGTCTCTTGAGAACATTATCAAGTAATTCTTAGAGTCKYCCTTGAACACRRMACTTTGTCACATGCACRCATTATAACCCGTTGAACCTCTGCACTGAGCCAATCCTTTGARTTTCTTTCACTCCTTTGGGTCACCTGACGTAAGTCACAGCATCCACTGCATCATAAAGTTTTGGTCCATGTCATGTTTCTGCTGTTGTGCCTCAGTGTTCAAGGGAAGTATCCGCCTTGAGAGTCAGCCATCACAAATATCTTGTCTCAATACCCGTGTCAGTCCATGTTCATTTGATCTACCAATTACATCTCTATGTCCATTTCGTGTCGTTGATGGGGGATACATTAAGGCCCTCCTTCGACGAGCCTATTCCTGTCGACTTCAACACATTATCCAGGAATTAGACTTAGAAATCAGTTAGTACTTTGGGACCTGCATGCCTCAATGGTAGGCCTCCTCACATCTGACAACAGGTTTACATCACTGACCTCTGATCGGATGATTCCACGGATGTTCGACTCCAGCTCATCCATTCACATTCGTTGGAATGTACTAGGATACCTTGGGAATCATTGACATTAATGGTGATCTCCCTTGCACTTGTTAACAGTTTACATCATTGACCGGTAATCAAGTGGTTTATACCATGTTTGACATCGGGACATCTATTCACATGGTTAGATTCGTACTACATCGGGATCGGTAAGAAGAACCTGGGTTGAGTGATCACTTTGATATGTACTTTGCCCAGGTTGTGAAGGAGTTTCTCTTGAACAATGACACATATACTGTTACATAGATCCACTTTGTATTGGTCGTGGCTATGTCTTGTCATCTCGTAGATCCACTGTGTATTCTTCATGCCTACAGTCAGTTCAGGTCATGGGAGTATAGATCCACAGTGTATTTTTAGTGGCTATACCTTTTTATCAATACAATTATGATCCGTAGTGTATTTTATGGCGACCATATCTTGCAAGTCTTGATCACCCAAGCATAGGTATGCCTGTCTTGGGTTTGAAACATGTCATAATATTTGTTGGATGTTTGTGTGCAGCTTCTGTCAGGTTCTCTGTGTCTATACCCTTTCTTGAAAGTCTATAAACCATTTCAGTTATCAATTCCTTTCTTCTAACTTCATACTTTGGGGGGCAATCTGTTACACGTCAAAATTACTCACTTCGATAGTGTCGCAAGTGTCGTCATTACAAGTGTCGCATTTTGCTCACAAGTGTCGCAAGTGTCAGGGAAGCATACTGCCATGATGCCTATGTCGTGCCTATAAAGACATGAGAAGGACACTTAAAACACCTCAAACATTTGATTTGGAAGAGGAGAAATGAGTCAGCAGGCTCACAAACCTTTTTCCATTTGAAAGCACCTAAAAAACTGAGCTTTTAAAGGAGAGCGCTCCCCTATACCTCTTCTGGGAGCGCCGACACTCCCCCTTACATTTTCTGGGAGCGTTATAAATCTCCTCTGGCCCTTTTGAGGGAGCGCTATAGATTTTGAGAGCGTTGGTGCCCCCCTAAAGCCTATTATTCAGCGCTACAACACTTTGATGGTCCTTTTGGGGGAGCGCTACCTATTCTAGGCAGTTGTTAAGTTGTTGAGATGAATGGGGGAAGGATCCTTTCATTCTTGGAAGGTAGTTGGATTTGAATCCCTAGTCCAACCATGATCTTAGGGCAGATCCTCAACTGAAGGAGGAAAATCCTCAATTTCCCCAAGGCTATCTCAAGTGGTTAAAGCCTCTCCAAGGCTATATAAGCAAGATTTCTAATGGTAAAAGGGGATGGAAAGAGAGAATCACACCAAACTTATGATCTCATAAGTGGTGCTGGAACAAAGATATTTTGGCAGCAAGAGACCTATGATCTCATAGGGAGCAATCAGTGAAGCTAAAATCATTCGGATCGTGGATCTTTTGAGCAAGGGTTAGACAAAGGGGACTTGACAAAGCTGTCGCATTCACATCTACGATTGTAAGTACTGTTGTCATTATTCTCATTAATATGACACACTTGGCCTGTTTCTTTATAGATTCTGTCTGATCTTACATGAACTTATCGTTGATAGATAGATCTGTTTTCAAGCTAATATCAATAGAGTAGGAAGTGGTCGTACTTTTCTTGTCTACAGGACTCATCGAGGAGCGAGAGTTTGGAGCTCGACTCGGAGCATGTAGGGACAAACGTCGATAAAGAGGTACTTCTATTCTCCTTCCTTCTCATGCATTAGTTTGTATAGATTTGAAAGGAAGTCAGTGTCCACGTTAAGCACTTTCTGTCTTAGAGTTTAGGGTTTAGCTCTTTGAGGCAATCTACCTGTCCGCAAGGAGATTTTCCTACAAGATGGACCACGCTGCGGCAAGAGAGGGGCCAAGTAGTTACGGAGTTCACCAATATCTTCCACACCTTGCGCACCAAGTTGGGTATCAAATACTCTGAACAACATTTGGTTCTGAAGTACCGTGAGGCTCTACACAAATACATCAAAACTGAAATGGATTTTCTGGACATCTCATCACTTGGTGTTGCTTATCGATATGTTGTTAAAATCAAGCAGAAATTTAAGCACCAGAAAAAATGTGAGTTTGTGTCTGCAAATCTATAGCAACCAAAGTATGATAAATACGACCCTAACAAACAGTCTCCCGAAAACGAGTCCAAGCCACAGGAAAGGAAGGGTCACGGGAATACAAAGAAGGACACTTGAAAATGGTGTGATTTCCACAAAATCCTTTGGCACAACACCGATGAATGTCGCTCAAAACAGTCATTGGTGGTCAAGATCAAAGACAAGGAGTTGAACCCTGATTCATAATATGACTCTGAAAATACTGGTAAAAGACAGATCATCGACGCATACCCCACTACTATTGTCGCAACTGCAACAATTCAACCAGAAGAACCAACAGATCATGAAGAGGGGGAGCACCTTTTTCATTCACAGACGTGGGTGAAGGGGACCCCACTTCATTTTATTGTTGATAGCGGAATCCAGAAGAACCTCATCTCAGCATAGGTCGACAAATAGTCGACAACACAAAACCCGCAGCCATAAAACATTATGTGGCTTCGCCAGGGACGAGATCTTCGTGTCAACCAACAGTGTCAATTGTCATACGACATCCAACCCTTCAAGGATGAGGTATTATGTGATGTTTCCCCACTGGATGTCTGTGATGTTCTCTTGGGCCAACCATATATGTGGAAGCGCCATGCTTTTTATGAGTCTCGACCCCGCAATGTCATTGTTTCTCTGGGGGGTCATCTCTACATAATACCAGAGGTAGTTCTGACTATTGTTCCACCTAAATAGTGCCGCAAGATAGTATCTCATACTGCAAAAATAAGCTTCTACACAATTTGTTCAAAAGGGGAACAAAAGGACACTGCAACCACTACAGCCTCGCCCCAAGCACCTTATATCCAACAAAAGTAGGTTGATAAGGTTGTAGAAAAGTGAAAAGATTCCTTCTACACACAGTCCTCTCATGTAGCTCGACTTTTTGAACAGACTCAGCCTCAACAGGTTCGTGACAACCTTCCACAAACTGAGCAGTGCGACGTCTCCAGCAAGGGAAGCAACTCACGAAGATTCAGATTCATCAAATGCTTCCCTCTCTCCCCCGGGAACTCAATGCAATGGAGACCATTGCTTCCTAAGGAGGGAGGATTGATCCAGGTGGATATCAGTGGCCACCCACCTTTTCCAACTGGCTCAAAACAATTTTCTTGCACTTTTGGTAATTTACTATTTTTGGCAGATTTTCGAGTCCTGAACTTTCAGAGTCGTTTTGAGGCCCTAAACGACGTTTTTTGGGCATATACCGATCAAAGAATGTCAATATGATATTCTTTACCAATGGTTATAGTAATCAGATAGATATTTTTAACAATGTATCATATGAGTCAAACAGAGATAGTATGTCAAAGTTACGATCCCAGGAAATTGATGTACCAATTTACCCCGACGAGGCCTACATGAATTTTGGCGCTTCATCTCCTAGGGTTAGGTTTTTGGATGTCTAGGGTTTTTGACATTCTTGTTTATTGTAAAAAGGCCTTCAGAGCCTCATTGTAACCATATTCTTGTGAATGCGAGTAGTTGTCACATCTCTTCTCAGAGATAATTTTCCACCATCTTAGCGAGTCTTTCACTTTGTATTTTTACAGTCTCCGTACATTTCTTTCATTAATAGAAATTGTGTAACTATATATCTATGTTTATGGTTGCATCTCTAATACATATATGTTATATTATTGGATATCCACAATATCTCTATGCATTTCTTTATTATATCTTCACTCTCATTTCGTGCCGAAAATAATATGGATCAAAGATAAATCTAAGAATCCCAAGAAGCAACATCCTCACCACAACAATAAGAAAAATAATGGTCCCAAACCCTCTCATCAAGCTTTCGCTCCTAATGGTGACAAAGGAGAGAAATATAAAATTAAGAAGACTCACATACATTGCAACTTTTGTGGGAAATATGGTCATGATGAGTCCAAATGTTTTAAGAAGATGGCATATTTAGAAGCAACGATGAAGAATCACAACATCGATATTGATTCTTCTTATTCTTCTCATGGACATGCACTTTTTGATTCTAGTTTATCCATCAATGCAGCTTCTACTTCTTCTTATGATGAGCGGCTTATTGATTATGGGGTATATTATCATATGGCTAAGGATAAAGCCATATTTTCTCCTCTTAATGAATGTAACACCAAGAGAATATTTGTTGGTGATGATATATCCCTTAGTGTTGAAGGGTCTATAATAGTTCAGGTAGATAATGGTCATTTCAATGATGTATTATGTGTTCCAAGTCTTTCCCACAACCTTCTATCAGTATATCAGATTACTCATTTAAGTGAAGGTAAACCCTTAGAGATTTCACCTCACCAAGTTGTAATCAAGGATATAAAAGATCCTAAGAATGTTCTTGCAACTAAAACTAATGATGATATTACCAGGTAGTAAAAGTTTGACAAATTTAGATCATCATCTTTTCCATCAGTTTTTGTTGCTCATAGCAATGACTTGAGAAAACTTTGGCATGAGTGATTTGTTCATCTAAACTATTGCTCATTGAAACAATGAAGTAATCAACATATGGTGACTGGTCTTCCTCTTGTTTCATGTAGAGATGGTATTTGTGTCAGTTTTTTTCTTAGCAAATATTATCGGGAGAATTTTAAAAAACATGCCTCTTGGCATGCCTCGACCCCTTTCCATATTGTTCACAGTGACTTGTGTGGTCCACTTTCTTCTCCATCTTTTTTGGGGTGCAAGTATTTCTTAACTTTCATTGATGACTTTTCCAGACCCACTTGGGTTTACTTCTTAAAAATTAAGAGTGAAACTTTTGACAAGTTCTTAGCCAACAAGGCCCTTGTAGAAAAGTAATATGGACTTCAACTTCAAAGGTTAAGAACAGATAATGGAGGTGAATATGTGAACAATCAATTTACAATTTCCTGCACTGCACAAGGAATCCAAATGCAACACACTATTCCATATACACCACAACCAAATGGTGTTGTTGAGAGAAAGAACCACACATTAAAATAAATGGATAATTGTATGATCAAATCTAAGTGATTAAGTCTAAAGTATTGGGCATAAGCCATTAACTGTGCAAATTACACAGTAAATAACATTCCCACAAAGACTCTTAAAAATATAACATCGAAATAAGCATGGAATAAACTTAAGCTAGATGTAAGTCACTTCCATGTATTTGGTAGTGTAGCATGGGCTCACATTCTTGATGAGAAAAGGAAAACATTGCAGCCTAAAAGTGATAAGTGTGTATTTCTTGGTTATTTTGAAGATGTCAAAGGTTACTGACTTCTTCAACCATGTTGTAGTGAAATTCTTATTAGAAGAGATGTTAAATTTGATGAAAATATCTTGGCCTACGAGCCTAATTTGACGTTTATGCCTTCTTCAGCTTACAATCCATCTTCGTGTTAGAAAGCAATGGATGTGCTCATTTAACCATAGACAATATAACAATATTGTCACCCAACCATAGGTCAAAGCCACCCTTGAGCACCTTGACCTTGACAAAGAATGATTCCAGAAGAAAACCAATAACCAACCAAGGCTAATCCATAAACATAACCAAGACTGATCAAAAAGTCTAACCATAACCAACAGAAAATCTGAACCTAAATCAAGAAACCAGATTGCGGCAACTGCTAGCTGTAGCTACTCCCTAGACTTGCGCACTAGCCCAGTTCCTGCATTGTGCACTTGTTCCCAGCTGCAATTCTGAGCAATGTGTACAAAATGAGGTCTGGCTACTTGTATTTATATTGTTTCCTGAGCTGTTTGGGACGAATTCTCATTATAGAGACTAAATACTTAATATTTATTATTTCCTTGAGCCGACTTGTCTTCTAGGGTTATGTTCAATGCTTTAGGGTTACTACTTTCTTCCCGAAATATTCTATTCTTGTCAGGGTTACACGTGGAGGTAAATACCTCCCGCAACTACCATAATATCAACACTCCCCCCTAGTTATATCATTACATCACGAGAACCATCATCACTATCAATGTCATCTTCCAACATCAACTGCATCATCTCTCAAAACCATACTTCATCTGAGTAATCAGACATGATGCTGAATAAGTCACTCACTCCAAGGAGTGATAGAAAAAACCATTCTTCTAATCCGGGCATATGTCCTAGAAGAATAAATTTCCTGGATCCCTTTTCATCTGGAGAATGTTTTTCCATCAGTACATTGATCATCCATATAGTTGATAATCACTTTCAACACTACTGATAGTTTACAAGGCAATCAGAACAATGTCATTCAATAAAACACAACTGTGTCTATCCATAGTAGTACAAAACTACAATCCAATGGTACACTACCACACCAAGTAGCACACAACTACTTGATCAATGACATATAGTCAGAATCAGTGGATCACATCCACCACAGTAGCATACATATACTGTCCAAAGACATACTCCATGGCAATCATATCATATGATATCAACCTGCACAGAAAAACAATGTCATTATATAA
>ML779768.1:815643-826242 GCA_009831015.1 Picea engelmannii | reverse complement strand
TTAGGGCATCGTACATCTTCTTAGATGAGTCAAGATGGGAAATGTAGGGTATCAAGTGGTATTTTATAGAATCCACTATGATACTCATGGCATTGATGTCATTGTCTTTGAACTTCTCCATAACTGCAACGTTATGAGGTTCCTTTTATTTTCCTTCTTCGAACTGTGGTTCCATGATCTTTCCTTTCACGATGTACAACAATTTATTCTTGGAAAGGATGAGGTAAATCCCTGTCTTCCATGCTTTGAAGTTAGAATCCCCTTCTAACTTGTTTTCTGACTTCATAGAGTAAGTCATAACTTCTTTGACTTGGTCAACCTTTGACTTTGACCAAAAACTCAAACTTGACGTGTTGGCTTGTTGGGAGTACCAAGAGGTGTGCTAGGATAGGGTGCACTAGGATATCTAGAAATTAGGTCAATCTCTTCACTTAAGGTGGCTCAATGAGAGGTTTAGGGTTTTGTTGCTATAGTAAAAACTGGCTGCAACTGTAACTGAGCAAATCCTCCCAATCTATCTTCCAGCGTTTAGACTATCTGAAGATAGTGTGGGGACATAACCTATTAGAAAGTAATGGATGTGCTCGTTTAACCATAAACAATATAGCAATATTGTCACCCAACCATAGGTTGAAGCCACCCCCGGTACCTTAACCTTGACAGAGAATGATTCCAGAAGCAAACCAACAACCAACCAAGGCTAATCCATAAATATAACCAAGACTAATCAGAAATTCCAACCATAACCAACATAAAGTCTGAACCTAAACCAGGAAACCAGATTGTGGTAGCTGCCGGCTGGAGCTATTCCCCATACTTGCACACTAGCCCAGTTCTTGCAATGAGCACTTGTTCCCAGCTGCAATTCTGAGTATTGTGTACAAAATGAGGTCTAACTACTTGTATGTATATTGTTTCCTGAGCTGTCTGGGCTGACTTCTCATTTGGAGACTAAATATTTAATATTAATTATTTCCTTGAGACGACTTGTCTTCTAGGGTTATGTTCAATGCTTTAGGGTTACTTCTTGCTTCCTAGAATATTCTATTCTTGTCAAGGTTACATGTGGACGTAAATACCTCCCCTAGCTACCATAATATCAACACTTCGGTGTTTGTACCTTCTTTTGTTCCTATTCACTTTCTTCTTCATCAAATGATGACAGTGAGGATGAAAATCCACCTCAGCATGCTCACCTTCCTCTAGATGAGTCTGCTGAACCTTAACCTACACCATCGCTATTACTTCCTAGATAGGTTCATTCAACACAAGAAGCAATTGGTGATCTTGTCGGTGAACTTTTGGATCAACATCGGACATGTTCTAGTTATAGAGAGCCTCTTCTATTTTGGCTCAATTTTTAGAGACTCATGATCCAGAGACATTTGCAGAAGCTTCGGTTCATCTATATTGGTATACAACAATGAATCAAGAATATCGTTCTTTAATGAAAAACGATACTTGGGATCTTTTACATCTTTCAAAAGGAAGAAAACTTGTCATATTTAAATGGGTCCATAGAAACAAGTATGCACAAGATGGAAGTGTTAAAAGACACAAGGCTCGGTTAGTTGCCAAAGGATTTTCCCAAATTGAAGGAATTGACTATAATGAAACATTTTCCCCTCTGGACAAAATGAATTCCATCTACCTTGTTCTAGCCCTTGAAACCTGATATAAATGGGAGGTCCATTAGATGGATATCAAATCCACCTTTGTGCATGGGAATTTGCAAGAATAAATCTACATGGAACAACCTCTTGGATATGTCCAGAATGACTCTAGCTTTGTTTTTCACCTTAAAATATCTCTTTATGGTCTTAAGCAAGCTCCTCAAGTTTGGTATGCCAAAATGGACATTGTTCTTCTTGACACTAGTTTTTCTATATTCCATTTTGATCCTAATTTCCATACCAAGAAAGTAGGAAGCCATATCATAATCTTTGTTCTTTATGTTGATTACCTTATCCTCACTAGTAGTGAACCAAAAATTTTAAACCATGTGAAAATCAACCTTAAGAAGAAATTTGAAATGACTGACTTAGGTTATTTTCACTATTTACTTGGCCTCCAAGTTTTGCAAACCAAGGAAGGAATTTTTCTTTCCTAGTCTAAGTATGCTTGTGACCTTCTTTGTCACTTTCACATGGAATATTCTAAACCGACCCCTTCTTCCTTCCAGTCTGGAGTCAAAATTGATGCCACCTATAATTCTCATGAAGTTGATGCCACTTTGAATCACTAGTTAGTTGGTAGTCTCTTATACTTGACTCATACATGTCCTTATCTTTCCTTTTTTGTTGTTCTTGTTGCTCGATATATGAAAACACCCGATGAAATCCATTGGAAAACAACTGAAATGATACTTCAGTATATCCAGGGTACAATTTATTTTGGGATACATTATCATTCAGGGGGGACTCCTTTATTGGTTGGTTTCACTAATTGATATTGGGTCGACGACGCTGATGATCGAAAGTCTCCTGCAGATTATGTTTTCAAACTTGGTTCAAGACTTGTCACTTGGACTTGTAAGAAACAACAAGGTATTCCTCTTTCTTCAGTAGAAGTCGATTACCGAGAGACATTTAATGATAGCCATGAATCCTTGTGGTTTCGAGGGATCCTTTCAGAGTTTGGATTATAACAGTAGCATCTAACCATGCTCTAGTGTGACAATCAATATGTTATTAAGCTTTCCAAAGACCCAGTTCAACATTAGTGAAGCAAACACATAGAGTTACACATGCACTTCATTTGAAATCCCATTCATGATTTATTTATTGAAGTGCTCTTCTTCCCTACAAAAAATCAAGTTGCAGACATTTTCACAAAGTCTCTTACAGAAGAAAAGTTTTCCAAACTTCAATCTATGTTAGGACTTCAAGAAGATGTCATTAAGGGGGAATAATCTCTAATCTCTCCTTCCATCTCCTATTGTGTTTCCTTTGTAAATCCTTCAATCCTATCCCAAGTTGTTCTTAAGGAAGGGTGTTAGGATATTTAGAAACTTAGGAGTCAGTTAAGATTAACTTGGTCTAATTTTTCGTTAGGTAAAAATGTGTTTCTTTACTATGCATTAGTATGCATTTGTAGTTAGGTAATTTGACAGTCATGAATCACGATATGTTCTCAACATAGAGTGATTTGATGGATCATATTCTCCTCGATCTTAATGTCTACATTGATCCATGGCTTAACACCTAATTGGTCCATGATATTTATTTAAAGAGTATGGAGGGTCATTTGTCGATGATTGATTGTGATAAACTCTCTTGTAAATCTCTTTGTAATATTTTTCTTTTGCATTAATAAATTTCTCCAAGTGGCCATGTTGGCTAGGGTCGTGGATGTTTCCCCGTAGGGTTTTTACCATGTGAAAACATTGGTATGTTGATATTTGATATGGTTTTGTGAGTGGTTACTGAAGGTGTTCATCCTTTGTTGGAATACCTGTGTTGTCAAACAATTTAAAAATATGTAGTAAACAAAATAAATATTAAGCATGATTTATAGCAATATAATAATCAAAATTCAAATAGTGATTTGGAGCAAATCGTAAATAACTAGACCAACTATGATAACTCTAAAGGAAATATACCTAATGAATATAAGTTAAATATCCTTGCGCATACCTCCCAGAACGATCTCGAATAGGTGAAGATTCATAGATTTAACCCTTACTGACAACAATGTGTAACTTCAAAAATTCATGAATCAGGAAGGAATGTACTAGCATGAAATGAAAGATCTTAGAGAGACTGAATCTATTTATTTATCTATTTATATTTACAAACATGTATGTCTTTATTTACTAACAAGTGGTACATAAGTGGTGTGGAATCATAAAAATAAAATGAGGTATGTAGGATCCATAGCAATTGGTTCAATATAAAGTTGGAAGAGATACAACATACACTTGGCAACCTATTATGTAGCAACCATTGTATCTACAAGTTAGATACAAAATGCACAAATTATTTCTGAGACACTAACAAAAAAATCAATTAAAACACACATTATGATGAAGAAAGATATTTTTTAATAATATGGAAGTAGGGACAAGGATGTATCATAATTGAAAGTAAATGGTATAAAAATGGAGTGTAAATGTGAAGGAAAAACGGTATAAAATATGGCAAATTAGTAGCCCATCATTTGCCCCCAACTAAATGTGTTTTATGCCCCTGTGCAACTGAACTACTTTAATTAGAGTCAAAATTCGTAGGGGCTGAGTGAATATTACTAAAACTATAACAAGAATTTCCATGTTTGTATTTTGTGTAGTAGTCATAATTCTTTTGAATGTGTTGCAAAAAAATGTCTTCCTCAAGTGCATCCCACTTGTAGAAATGTTGATAGACTAGTGCGGGATGTGAAATCAAAGAAAAATAGAAATGAATCCCTATCCACTTCACACTACAACTTGTTATACATTATACATATTTGTCCATAGCTTCCAAGAAATTTGGATAACCAAAAGGTTCTCTTCTTTTTAACACACCCCCAAGCATTCCCATCTTCTCTGACATTGAAGCAGAGCTTTCATCTTAATAGTATTAATCTTGAAGGTAGATTGAGAAATGGTTTTTTATTGGGTTCCAATGATATGATCAATATGCTCAGGTGAATATTCTATAAGTATGGTTTAGTAACATATGTTCATTGATTAAATGTGTTATATTAGCTATGTATGAGGTTGTAATACCTCTCATCCACTCTGTCTTTTTCAACTTTTAGTCCCTATTCCTCACACAGTAGTTTGTAATTGTTCATTTCATAAAGTATTTTATGTTTATATTTCCTTTTGAAGTTCCTAGAAAGTTTATGAATACGTTTAGGATATATAAATTTGTGCCAAAACTTATGAGTCATGGTTTTGGTATTTAACTCAAGGCTCATATCGATCATTTTTCAACATATGTATATTTTATGGGAAAAGTTTCTTGTACCATTTTGTCTACAGTATATCCTCCATGGTTTTTCCATAAAATTGACCAGTTATTATGCTTAATTAATTACATGCAAAAGAATAAAGAGACGACCCCTACTTGTCGATTATTTGACCCTATATCAATCGCACATACTCTTGAGAATGCCCCTATAAAAAATCCATATTTTCACCCAACCTTACATACTAAATTCTATGCCCTTGAATGACCCTCTCGACCCTCCAAATATTGATTCATATTATGTTCTACATGATATATTTTTCTAAAGGAAATCAAAGGAGTTTTATTTTGCAAAATTCCCTCAATTTTGACCCTTTTTTTTTAATCTGAATATGCTAACAGAGTTCACCCTATACCATTGCATTTAAAAATAAGTTAAGGAAAAAATTGTCAATCATATGGAGGTTTATGCTTCAAGTCTGGGCATTGTTCCATTCCATATTATAAAGAGCCTTGTTTTGAATAAAGCCTTTCAGTTGAGTCATGCAAACCTTTTAAAATATTGTTTCTCTATTAAAATAGAATAAGATTTTAATCATTAACACTCAATAATAAAATCCTTGCATACCTAATCCTCATTTCATTTATCAGTCCTACATTGTTATAATCCTATGTTATCACTCTCCTAATAGAGTCTGATCCGGATTTAGGAGCGGAACAAACTGATTAACAGACAGAATGCAACAAACACAGAGATATGGAGAACAACACAGATATCCAGTGAACAATATCTTCTATTGAATAAATGAAATAGGTTGAAACTGTAAAACTGCAGAATTGAAACAACTTGCTCGAATGGTGGTAGCTATCTCTAAGAAGATATGTGGCTGCTACACACATCCGTCTGAGAAGAATGATTATAATGAGGCTCTAGAGGCCTTTTTGAAATTACTCATGAATGCCAAAACCCTAGACATCCAAAAACCTAACCCTAGGAGATGAAATTCCAAAATTCATGTGGGCCCCAATGGGTAAGTTGGTACCTCAACTTCCCGGTGTTGTAAATTTTGCATACGACCTTCGTTTTAGGTGTGTGATAGCTCGTTGGAAAGGCCTTTTCGAGAACTACACATTACGCTATCAAAATATGACTTTTTTTTATAGTTTGACTATGGAGAGCCAAAAAAACATTGTTTAGGGCCCCAAAACGACCCTGGAAGTACAGAAAGATGTGCTAACATGAAAACATCCAAAACAAGCCAGTTGGATTTGGTGGGAGGCCACTGGTATCCACCTAGAAGATGTGTAGGGATTTAGACAGTCTTGAAAGTGTAGAACCCACAATTACAAAGAAGTACAAAAGAATATGTTGGACTAAAAACTGTCAAGAGAAGCCAGTTGGAATAGGTGGGTGGCCACCAATATCCACTTGGATCAGTTCTCCCCCCTTAGGAAGAAACAGTCTCCATTGTGTTGAGCTCTCCCATCGGGTGAGGAAAATTCTGTTGAATTTGGCCCCGGGTGAGCCACTTTCCTTGGTGTAGGAGTTTCCCTGCCTTGACAACCCGGTAAAGATGGATCCTTTGTTGGCGAGTTCCCTTTACCTGTGTGTCCACTATCTGATCAATGGATTTTTGTTCCATGTAGTCAGGACTGAGCTCTGATGGTGTCAACTATTATGCGATCTCCGAGGTGTCCAATAATGATGGAAAATATGGTCGAAGGAGGTCCACATTGAACACTGGGTGCAAGCCAAGGAAGGGTGGAGTGTTGAGCTCAAAAATATTGCTACCCATAGTCTTGGTGATAGTGTAAGGCCCATAGCGAAGTGGGTGGAGCTTTTGATGGGGCCCTGTAAGACGCACTTTCTGCAAATGTAACCAGGCCTTGTCTTCCACCTAAAACTGGTGTGGTACCCTATGTTGATCATGGCACTACTTGCAATTAGCATTGGCTTTCTGCAAAATCAAATGGACTTGTTGGCATATGTGTTGAATTTGCTCAATGAATCTAGTGGCTTTGTCATTCTCAAACTGAACATGGGAATATTTTGTCAATGGGGTTGCAGGAGGTAGTGCAACATCAATGGGACCCAAGGGTTGGAATCCCAACCTCACCTGAAATGGGATATGGTCGGTGGAGCTATGGAGAGCCATGTTGTAACTGTGTTGAACATAGGGGAGACTCTCATCCCATGTACACAAATTCTTAGATTTGTACATGCGCAGGATGTGCACAATCATACGATTCACAACCTTTGTTTGGCCATTGGTTTGGGGGTGGAAAGCAGTGGATTTAGTGAGCTTGGTGTCCAACAATGACCAGAGACTCGACCAAAATGTGTTGAGGAACCTGCTGTCCTGGTTGGAGATGATCATCTGTGGTATCCCAAAATGGACCCACACTCATTTGAAGAAGAGCATGGAAGTATCTGTCACTGTGATGTTCATCTTGCAGGCTATGAGGATGGCCATCTTTGAAAACTGATCAACTACCACAAATGCACAATCATTGCCTTGCTTGGTGGATGGAAGACCAGACATGTAATCCATCGATATGGATTCCCAAGGCTTCTTGAGATTAGGAAGAGGGATGTATAAGCCTTGCTTCTTGCTAGTTGGCTTGGCAATGACATAGGAAGTGCAAGATCTGATATACCTGCTGACGTCCTGTCAAAGTTCTGGCCAATAAAAATGTTTCTATAGAACAACAACAATTTTCTCCACACCAAAATGTCTTGCCATCCGACTATAGTGAGCTTCCCAAATCATCTTTGCATTCTCTCTTGCAGGAACATAGAGATGGCCCAGATGGCATAACAATCCATCCTGAATGTGAAAATCAGTGACATTCACGCATGTACCCAAGAGATGATAGGTGGTGGTGAAGTCCAAATATTGCTAATAAAGTTGGGGCCACTCAAATGCCTTGTGTCCACAGGAATGGAGCATGGTGGTGAGTGCATCTATGAGAGGTCGACTGAGGTAGTCAACGACATGATTTGTGTTTCCTGTCTTATACTTGATGTTGAGATGGAATTGTTGTAGGTAGGTGGACCACTTCTGATGGCACTTGTTCTGCAACTTCCCTTGTGTTTGTATGAACTGCAGAAGCTTATGATCATTGTGGATGATCGTCTCTTTCCCATAATGTAATGTTTCCATTAACTTGTACAATGGAATACATTTCCTTGTTATAGGTAGGGTATTTTCGGACAATATCTGAGAGTGTCTCACTATAGTATGCCATTGGATGACCGTGATGAGTGAAAAATGCGCCTATAGCATAGTCAGATGCATCAGTCTCAATCTCTAATGGTTGTTGTGTATCTGGAAAGGAGAGTACTAGAGATGAGAACAAGTGATGCTTCAGATCATCAAATTCTCGTTGTTGTTCCTTTCCCCACACAAACTTTTCCCTGCCATTGCCCTTGGTCACTTGGCTAAGGGCCCATGCAATATGGGAGAATCCCAACATGAACTGTCGGTAGAAGTTGTCCAGTCCCAACAAGATTCGAAGCTCGGTTAGTGTGGTCGGGGTTGGCCAATCATGAATAACTTGGATCTTAGTTGGATCAACATGTACCCCATGCTCATCAACAATGTAACTGAATTATTGGACCTTGTTCATGTCGAAGGATCATTTTTCCAAGTTGGCATATAGCTTGTGCTATCACAGAGTGCTCAAAACCTGTTGACTATGTTGCATGTGATCCTCCCAAGTTCCGCTGAAGATGAGGATGTGATCCAAATATACCACCAAAAAAGAGTTGGTGAAGGGTCTCAATACATCATCCATCAATCTCATGAAAGTGGTTGGTGCATTTGTTAATCCAAAGGGAATGACCAGTCATTTGAGGAGACCTTATTTAGATTTGAAAGTTGTATTCTATACATCAGTTGGTTCAATGGGAACCTGGTGGTAGCCAGACTTTAGGTCAATCTTGTTGAAGAAATTTTCCCCCTTGAGTTGGTCAAGAAGGTCATCAATTCTGGGAATTGGGTATCGGTTCCTGACTGTGATTTTGTTTAATGCTCTATAATCAATGCAGAGCCACCAAGTTTCGAGCTTCTTCTGCACTGGTATAATCCGGCTTTCGCAAGGGGAGGAGTTGGGTCTGATGTGCCCCTTTTGAAGAATCTCTTGGAGCTAACTCTTGATTTCGTCATTTTCCATCAGTGAGCAATGATAGATTGGTACATTAGGTAGAGGTGCACCAGGGGTTAGATCAATTGGATGCTTGTTTTGGTAGTGCATCAGTACCCCAATGTGTGAGGAGAAGATGTCTATGTACTCTTCCATGATCTTGTCCACTTTCTTATGTTGCAAAGAGAGGCTCTGTGTAGAGGCCATAAATGTGGTGGTGACCTTCTGCTTACTGTGAGAATGGATCACAAAGAAGATGAACTTCCCATTCTATGAAATGACCTTACTGCATTTTTTAGCAAAGATTAAAGAAATAGCGGTAGGCAGATCTACCTTTGGTATCATGTACAATTGTCTACCCAAAGTAATAATAAAACGACAGGGTCTAGACTCATACACAACATAATGCTTCCAAAAATATGGTTGTACTAAACTAACATCACAAAATTCAAGGGGAGAAATATCACACAATACCTCATCTTTGAAAGGCTTGATTCAGTAGGGTAGATGAGACTGTTGGCTGACACAGAGATCTCTTCTTTGGTGAAGCCAGCCGATGGTGTAGGGCTGCGGGTGCGGTGTCGTTGGCAGTTCTACCCGCTTGACAACCTCTGTTGAATCAAGTCTTATGACTGTTTCTATCGACAATGAAATGAAGTGGGGCCCCCTTTACCCACATCTATGAGTGAAAGAGGCATGCCCCTTCCTCTAGTTCTTTTGGTTTGCTTGGCTGGAGTTTGGTGGTAGCGACAGTGGCACTGGGTTCAACATTGATAATCCGCTTCCCTCCTTCTGGATTTGATTCGGATTCAGAATCGGCCTTTGACTTGCAAGCCTTCAACTCGACCATGAGTGACTGCTTGGAGTGACATTCTTCGGTGTTGTGCCAAGGGATTTTATGGTATTCACACCATTTTTCCGTGTCTTTCTTCGACTTCTCATTACACTTCTTATGTTGCATCATGGACTGGTTGTCCTGAGAGTGGCCATCTTTTCTCTGTCCCTTGTTTTGTGGGTTGGGGCCGCCTTTGCCCTGCTTTGGCTGTGAGGAGTTTGCAGATCCAAACTCTTGCCTCTTCTACTTAAATTTTTGCTCGATCTTGACATCATATCTATAAGCCATACCCAATGATGTGATGTCCATAAACTCAATTTTTGTTTGAATGTATCTATGTAAAATCCATGGTATTTGAGCACCAGATGTCTCTCAGATTATTTGATACCCAATTTGGTGCGCAAGGTATGTAAAATATTGGTGAAATATGGTACTGTCTGGTCACTTCTAAGTTTGGCTTCTCTCTCTTCTCTATGTTTTTCTATTGGTTCTATGTATTCATGCAGACTCTCTTGAGTTACTTTGTTAGGCCATCCTCTATCACATTTGAGTCCAGATTCACAGTAGACAAGCAACACTTATTCGCCTCATCAATTCACCTTGGAGATAAGATTCACCACAAATATATATTATTATTTTAATCCTATGACTATATATTCACCCTATCAATTATTCAACACATATAATATTCACTTCAGAGATAAATATTCACTTAGTATGTATGCA
>ML779768.1:756786-770396 GCA_009831015.1 Picea engelmannii | reverse complement strand
ATATTTCTTAATAGGAAACCTTTAAAAATATTTGGGAATGATCTTAATTGCCTAAGATTTATAGAAAATTTGCCTAAAGAATTGAATCCTATAAACAATCAGTTTGTTGACTACTGAGCAATTTAGAATTATGTTCCCACACTACCTCTGAAATAATTATGCGTCTATATTGTTTAAGAACAAGTAGAGAGCAAAGGGTGTATGCATCATTGCCTAAAGGTTTCTATACCATCTCTTATAGGTGGTACACTAGTCATGTCCAGGATAAGGGATATAGATATAGATGATTCACTAGGCCTAGATCTTGTCATAATGGACTGCTACTGTAATAGGGATTGTATTAAGAATATTTTTTTTACTACTGTTGTTATAGTTGACTGGTGGGAGACATCAGTAAAACCACAAATGCTATATGGCACTCCTGAGTCCTAATTATTGTCTTATGTATAGCACTGTACAACATGTTGTAATGAATTCAATCCGTTAAACACCCATAATAACTCTATTCATAACTACCATCAACTGCCACACTTGTAATGTATTTACCTATTATGCCCTCAGCCAGTCATAAGTAGGACATTGTAGAGAGGAACATCAAGAAAGCATAGAACAATTGGAATGGGTATCATATGAGATTCTGTATCATGAGACCAAACTTTGATTAGACAAAAATTATGTGTTCAAATTTAACCTTTAACTGTTGCACTGCCAGACATGGATGAGTTTCTTTGAAGTTATCTCACCTATTGATACCATGCCTAGGACAATTAAATACTATGAGACTTCAACATAGCAAAACAAAATGAATACTAGAAATGAGTTAACAGAGTTATGGAACAAAAATATCAACCCTCGTGGAACAATTACATATCCCAAATTATTATTGTTTTCATCTACTAAATAACTCTTATCTAAGTCTTTAAATTGTTTCTTTATTAGGTCTTAGAATTTTTCATAAGGTCATGTTTGCTAAAGGATTCACTATTAGTACAAGACTTTTACATGTGGTGTTCTAAAGTCCTAAAAACACATAAGCAAATCTGGTGAAAAGTGTCAACATTAACAATTTGTACTCCACAAAAGATAGGATTTCAATCACAACATGAAAAACATGTCATGCAAATAATTGGCAAATAGACAAGAAAGACAGGATCCTAGGTTGCAGTATATCCAAATGAAAAAAAAGATGGTGTAGCTGAGACTTTTGCTTAAATGCCATTATAAATGACAAAAGACCTAGAATGTTATCAGAGTAGTTTACAAAGATAAAACACTTTCTCCAAACTTGCTAGGCTTGACTATAACTGTAGCTTTTACAGCCTTACATACAACAAGTATATAGTTGTAGTGTCAATGTGCCTTTTGAATGGAATTAGATATTATATGGGTGGTCTAGAATCTAAATGCATATCTGAAAACTAATCAAAAGTTTAAGGTGAAGGTTAATATCAAAAATATGCCTCACAACAAACGAGGTACTGGCTAACTAGTGAGGTTGATGGACAGCTAATCCATCCACCAAGGTTCAATTCTCATGGTGGTCTGCCCCACCTGTACGGCATGAGTTTCAATGGGATGAGGCCAACTGCAAGTCCTGGGTGATTTGGGCACAATAGCCACCCCTTAGAACAAACATCTAAGCCAAAGGAAGTCCACTCTTTGCAGTGCAACCCCTCAGGGAATATTTCTTGAATCCCTTCTAGGTAAGAAATTGAGTATTCCCTTAACAATCTTGTTTACAAACATGTAACTAAATATAGCTAAAACATGGGAAGTTCCAAAGGCAAATGGGTTTTTTAAATTATATTTTGATAAGTTGATATCGTGATTTAATGGCATGGCAAGAATGAATTGATACTCATGTATCTGTAGGTACATTTGACTACTTTTTCTAAGGCCAGATGAGGCGTCGGGTGTATTTTGGTCCTCAAGTGTGTTGAGATGTCGAGCAAATACCTTTGTAGATTGAGCACAAAGCAGATTCAGGGAAGAAAGGGGTTTTATAGTTGTTTTCACCTAGCTAAGAGAGCCTAGGTCTCCTAGTCACTTGGCGATGTTTCATGGACATATGGATGACTCAGTTAGGGTGGATGAGCACCCTTACCTAGGAGGTTGTTACCCTAATCAACATGATGACTAAGCCATTAAGTGCTCTTTGATTCACAAAATGGGGTAGTCAAATGCTCTTTGATTCACAAAATAGGGCTCTTTGATTTCTACTCACTGGGTGTTGTCAAGTGTTTTTGTTGATTGAACAACTAATAAATAATTCCCATACTCAGGGTTATATTGCTAGAAGAAATAGTAGTATCTATATTGTTTCCAGTAAAATTTTGGGACAAAGTTTCCTGAGGAGGGGGCTGTATGTACTATGTAGTGCCCCACCTTTTAAGCACCAAGAGCATTGAGTCAAATTCCCTATTTGACCAAGGTTGACAAGACCCTATTGATGTGTATATGATATAATAATTAAAAACTCTCCACCCAACTCTGTATGCAAATAATTAGGATCCAAGATTCTGATCAGTCTAACACTTAAATGTTTCAACTAGCAAAATGACTCGCACCATGTATCATTAGCATCAAAATTTGTTGTCTATCTCAAAGATTTCAAAATAAGTCATGTTATCAATGAATACTCCTCCACAGATTAAGACATAATGGCATTACCTGGTACAAGGAGGTAGGGACCAAAGTCTCATAAGGCTCGTTATTTGGAAATTTAAAGTATTAACATTGTGGTACTATCAAAACCTTATTATACTGAAATGAAAAACAATATGTACCGCAAACAACTAAAAAGCTTCTCTAGTACTACAAACAAGCTTAATGTTTTGCGACACTTTTGCCTAAGTTCAAAGTCAAACAGAGATGACATGGTATAAGATGAAACATTTTGGGAAAAAATAGAAAGAAAACAAGAGGGAGTGCATAAAGCTTCCAATCAACTCTAGAAGATAAAATCCTTGATAATATCGATAAAATCGTCTTCCTCTCCTGTACTCTTGTCATCTTAACTGCTCTTTCAAGGTTTGTAGAATGGACTGCTCCCAGAATTGGCTACATGCCATAGTCTCTGATCAATACAGGCTCCTTTTTCAGGATTGGCAGATTGCACCATTCTCAGGATGACACTACTTTTCAATGGAAGTGGGTAAGTTAACTTACGACCAATTTCACTACTATTTCAAGATTGATACATTGGGCTATTTCAAGAGTAGATACATCCTATGAAATAGTCTCAATATATCAATAAATCATTCAAAGTCGATAGGTTAGATCTTTCTTACAATAGCACTACATAGATCATGAATCATAGCCTTGGTTGTCTCTATGATGGACTTGTTCTTCCTCTCTGTAACCCCATTCTGTTGAGAGATGTAAGGTACTGTCGGTGCCCTCCTGATCCATGTATTCCTACAAAAGGAATCAAACTCCTTGGAGGTGTACTCTCCTTCATATCAGATATGAGAGCACCGAGGATGTTGATCGAATGTTCTCTGAGATGCCTCTAAAGGATGGGGTATCATGGAATGCTATTATTGCAGGATACGCCCAACACAGGCAGGGTGGGAAAGCCCTTGAATTCTTTGAAAAAATGATAGGTATAGGCATGAAACCATATAATTTCACTTTGGCCAGTGTGCTCTTCGCATATGCCAATCTTGAAGTGTTCGATCAGGGAAGACAATTCCATGCTCACATAATTATAATTGGATTTGAGTTGAATGCAATAGTTGGAAGTGCCCTAGTTGATATGTATTCTAAATCTGGTAGCAGAGCTGATGCCCGCCAGGTTTTTGACAAATTGCCTGAGTGAGATGCAGTTGTATGGAATACCATGATATCAGGGTATTCTCATCATGATTACTGTGACGAAGCTCTGAAGTTGTTTTCTCAAATGTTGTGTGGAGGCATGAAGCCAGATGAATGTAGTTTTTTCTGTGTGCTAAGTGCATGTGGTGGCCTTGCAGCCCGTGACCAGGGGAAGCAAATCCACATTGTCATCATCAGAACTGAGTTTGCATCATATGTCTCTATTGGAAACGCTCTAGTTACATTGTATGCCAAATGTGGAAGCATAGAGGATGCACGCCACATGTTTAACAAAATGCCTAAACAAGATTCGGTGACTTGCAATGCCATGATTGGAGGTTATGCCCAGCATGGCTGTGGCATGGAGGCTCTTTGTCTCTTTGAAGAAATGCTAAAGGCAGGCATAAAGCCAAGCCTCGTCACATTCATTTATGTTCTCTCTACATGTAGTCATGCAGGGCTAGTGGATGAGGGTAGATACTATTTTGAATCCATGAGTCGAGATCATTGCATTACACCAAGCAAGGACCACTATTCCTGTATGATTGACATTCTTGGTCGTGTTGGATATATTGAAGAGGTCGAGAAATTTATCCAAAACATGCCTTTTGAACCAGATGCCATTGGATGGGTTGCATTGTTAGGTGCCTGTAAAAGCCATAACAATATAGAGTTAGGGAGTCGTGTGGCAGAACAAATGTTTAAGTTGGAACCATCAAATGCTGCACCATATGTGGTGTTGGAAAACATGTATGCTTCTGCTGGCAGATGGAATGATGTATCAAGAGTAAGAAAATGGATGAAAGATAGGGGAATAAAGAAGCATCTAGGATGTAGCTGGATCGAAATCAATAAGAGAGTGCATGCTTTCATTGCAGAAGATAGCTCGCACCCACAAATGGATGATATCTATGCAACTTTAGAGACACGAGCTGTGAGGATGAAGGAGGCAGGGTATGTGCCAGACACAAAATTTTCTCTGTTGCATGATGTGGGAGAATAATATAAGAAAGATGTTCTCTCTCACCATAGTGAAAAGTTGGCTCTTGCTTTTGGTCTAATGAACACACCCTCTGGGACAACTATACAAATTATTAAAAACCTTCGTGTATGTGGCAATTGCCATACTGCCTTCAAATTTATCTCCATGATCACTACACGAGAAATTATTGTGAGGGATGCTAACCGTTTCCATCATTTTAAGAATGGTCTATGTTCTTGCAGAGACTACTGGTAACCCCCTTTTGAACAAATAACAAAGAACTAATCCCCTTTCTTATATGCCTTGGTTTAATGGGGATGGGATAGGAAATGTTTATATTTCCTGTGCATGTGTCTTGGAGGGATTTTAAAGTTCAAAACACAATAGAAAAACAGAGAAATATTTGACTTTCTCTATACTTGGCAACATCTAGAATCCTTGATTGTATCATGAACTCATGAAGCATAGCTAAAACTGCCAGGTATGTGGTTATTCTGTACTGTGCAACATCTAGTTGGTTAGTCTGTGAGGATAAAAGTGACATAGCTCAAAAGACTTATGAAGTCAACTTCTGTTGTTGTGAAAAATTCTCCAGCTATGTCTTCAGGTTTTCTCCTGGTTGAGTTACATCATTTGAGCATTTATTGCATGATTTCCAGTTCCATTCTTGAGTTGATACCAATTGTACAGACTGCACAAAAGCACATTTCTGGGTCAAATGGTTTAAAATTAGGGAATCAGTATCTTATTAGCAACCTGTAAAGGCCACCCTCTTGTACACCTCTGGCCAAAATTCAACCAATATCCTTGCTGCAATCTCTGATAACTTGATCGTCAACTCAGACACAGATCTAAGATTTATCATGGTTGAAACTGAAAGCAGATTCTTCATTAAACCAAGAAAATATAAGACATCATCAATATCAAGAACATCACTTGATGGCATGCAGAATGACACTGAACCCATCCTAGTCACTGGATATGTGGCATCATCACCAAGTCCCCCCTGCATATATGCCCCCTGTGTCTTGAAGTTTGTCGAATGCCTTCTTGTTAAAGGTCATGTGCTTATATGCTTCATTGTCCACATACAACCCTACACCAGAAATGGTGTCAATGGAAAGGCACAAACCCATGGAGAAGGTTTTCACAACACTGGATGCTAACTCATCCGCTCTTACAAAAGCTTTTGCACTCCCTGCAAATTGTTGTTTTTGACTACCCTTTCCCTTCTTCTCGGGACACTAAGAAGAATATTGGCCCATCTTTTGTCACTTGAAACACTTCACATGTCTCAAGTCTTTCTTCTCCTAGTTAGAAGACCCTGAATCTCCCTTCTCCCCCTTCTAAATCTTCCCTGGTCCTCCTTTCTTACCACCTTTCCTCATCTTCCCAATGAGGGCAGGGTTCTAACTCTCCTACACTCTAGCTGAAACAATCTCTCATCTTCTAAAAGGTAGGAAGCTTCTCCCAAGAACAAACACCCCAAACAAACATGTCCCAGGATGAATGGATCCCATTTATTGCTATGGGCACCAACTCTTCATCCTCCACCTTCATCTCAATCCTCCAACAACCAAGACTATTTAAAAAAACACAATTCTCCCTCACCCTGATACTACCAGTGCCTGTGGATTTGGTATCATATCACATGGGCGATATTTGGCTTGTAGTTGTTTTCTATGTGATGTTACAAGCTATATTTACAGTTGCATATTCTTATGTTGGGATTGTGTTCACATTAATACTTTTCTAATTGTGTGTGTGTGTGTGTGTGTTAAACATCACTGTTGGGTGTGTGTGTCACTGTGTTGTGAATAATCCCACATGGATAACAATTGTAAGATGGAGATGGTATACAATCCATTGCTCACACCAAAATCTTTGCCAATCTGGAAGATGGCTTTGGGCTGCAAGTCCTTGGGTTGATGTCATGGCATCCTCCCTTTCTCTTGGACTGACATCGCTGATAGTTTTGGTGTCATTCTTTGTGGGCCATCTTTGGATTGTGGTTGTTATCTATGTGCCAAAAACTTTGTTGATCTGGACACTGTCTTTGGGTGCAATTCCACAGGTTGATGTGATAGCATCCTCCTTGACTCTATTACTAACATTGTTGATGGTTTCGGTGTCATGCCTTGTGGTTGTTATCTATGGTGATGTTACAGTCTATCTCTACAGTGACATATCCCTATGTTGGAATTTCCTTCCACATTAACACCCCTCTTCTTAATTGAGTGTGTGTGTTAATGTCCAGTTGGGTATGTGTTGTGAATAATCGTACATAGATAAAAATTGTGAGATGGAGGTGGTTTATAAGGAATTAACACATAAATCAATCAGAATTGAGTAGAAGGCCATGATGTTTTAACTTTGCAAGTTGTGAATGTATTTCTCCAAATATTTTATTTTCTACAGTCATTCCTTAGTTTAATTTTAATTAACAATGTTCTCAAGGCATGCCAACCCCCCTATTATTCCCAATATACAACTTCTAATGCATATCTAATAGCTTTGGTAATAGATCCATATTAACCAATTTGATACTTGTAGGTGCCAAGGATGCTCCATTTATTCACTACACACATTTTTAGCTATATTATATTTAAAAAGAAATAAACAGATCTACATTAAAATAACTAGAATTGATGGCTATATAAAATTATATAGTATAGTTGGAATGGTTGGCCCCACGTGTTTCTCTTTCGATGTATGGCCCTCTGTCGGTCTTGAGCTTCACTCAGTCAACGAAGACAGATCTTAAAGTACCTGCCAAAATCATTCAACGTCCTTAAATATCTAAAAAATCAATACAAGTAATATTTGTAGCGCATTATTTACTCTAATATGCATTTTTACGAGAGCATCAGAACATACTTGAATGAGCTCCTCTTGGTTTCAATAATAATTTATTGGAGCCATGCATCTAATATTTGATCAAACTGTCTCCCTTGATTTGAAGTAGCAGCAATGAAGTCAACATTGACTTTGTTGTTGCTATGTTGGATCGAGGGAGGTTTGCTCCAAGATTAAACGACTCCAATAAATTATTCTCTACTGAGCAAGGCCAACCACGTGAAGGCATAAGCTCTTATGGACCCTCCCCCCTGTCACATCACTCTCAATTCCCCAATACTCAACATATAAATCTATTGAAATATTTATAGCAAAAACAAACATATTAAAATATTAAAATATTCATGTACATCATCATTTAGTACTTTTAGCCAGCCTCTTCTTCTTAGCCCTATAGTTCCTAATCATTTCATCAATATCTACGTCTCCGTTCTCTGGGTTCTCTTCAAAATCTGATTGTGATTACGTCCTATCACGCAGAGCACGCCTAGTCGTGGGGTACTCACGCTGTAATGGAGGTCGTTGTAATGAGGCATCACCTACAAAAGAAGAAAATACATAATTTAAATGGCCAGTTTTTAAATATCATTGAACTAGTTCAATAATATTAAAAAAAACACATGCAATGTAATTATTTACCTGGTGCACTGGTCGACACCATTGGAATGGTTGCCCCCGTGTGCTCCTCTTCAACTGTACGAGCCTCAAGTACAACATTCTCTACCATTGAGACCACAAACTTTATAATGACAATCATAAATGTATAAGTAAGTATAACTACAAAATGTATAACTACAAAATTATTAAGTATATGATTAAAATACAACCATATTACCATCATGTACCAGCTCGGTCGTAGAACCATCTTGCAGTTGCGTCTCTGTGGAAAATTGGGACTGAATGGGATCAAAATTATCTTCTGGTTGCAAACTGCTATCAACGCATTGCTCTCCAATAGGACTAGTGCGTTCATTGACAATGGTACTCCCCTGATTAAAACAAAGTTGTAAATGTTAATAATATCCAACATGACTATATTATTTTAATAATAAAGGTTAATGTGGATTAAATTTTATTTACCTTATCCTGCAAAGTGGTTCTTGGTATTTGCCCCAAGCTTTTTCGGTGTTCAACTACCGCTTTATAGCCGTACTTGTAACCAAGCTTGAGGTCTTCCTTCGTGGTTTCAGTACCAAACTCGTCACCTTGCATTGCATAAGAGTATGTATTTTTTATGTTATTCATTGGAATTACCTAAAAGTTTTAAGGCGATACAAATAAGATATTTAGGTACTTACAATTCGTGACTGCAACTTTAGGTAGCTACCCTGACCTAGCTTGTGTTGGCTACATTTGGCAAGCCTTGCTTTTGTGGCCTTTGACATGTCAATCAACCTATCATCAAAAGTTTAAAGTATGTTAATATCTACCACAGGTTTATTTACATCTAAAAAAAATTGAAGGTATTCAATTGAAATTGTAATTTGCCTTCTGGGACCAAAGGGTGTTTTTCCTTCATCTGTCAATTTCTTCTCTTTTGTGTCCTCAATGAGGGCCTTCCACTCCATCTCTGGAATCATCAGAGGACGCTCGTACCTATCATTTTTTTTCAAGTGCCTCCTATATGTTTCTCGTGTATATTTTAAATATTGTCCAGTTGCGGCCATGGCCAAGGTCTTATTAAAAGTATCTACACCAAAAAGGTTTTCTAGATAATCCATCAATTCTTTTTTGAGGTTGGAATTCTGGGAATTCCACCTCTCCTGTATGGTTGGCCCAAAAATCAGCAAAGCCTTATTCTGCAAGGACCTATAAAAATCATTGTTCCCTACACAAAAAATGATTATATGATTATTAATTTAAAAATAATAATTTAGATGATTTATATTTGTCTACATAGAGAACATGAAAAGAATAAAATTTTAAAAGTTACCTGGGACTTTAACCTGCTTTAATGGAAGTCCTTCCTCGTTGACCATAAAGGTGCCCTTAAGGGTCCCTATGCTGATCACACGTCTTTCTTTAGGAAAATAAACCATATAGTTTGTCAAATCATCGGCCTTATTTCTGTCACCACCTCCAGAGCCTACCTGTGTGGTTGCTTCCTCGGTGGGTGTGTCGTGGCTCCCACCTAATGGTGTGGAAGGTGGAGATCTGAATAGCTGCATCCTGACAGCTATATGAGGGCCTGCATTGGGACCTGTGGTGTCTGTGCAGTGCCACTACTACCGATACCATGCATGTCGGGGTCAACGGGATCCAAAAATTTCTATATAAGAAAGAAAACATTTTTTCGTTTAAATAATGTAAAAGTTTAAAATCAAGATTTCATAATTGATCTTATGACATAAAAATAAAACAACTTGAAATTCTGGTTATTACCTTATATGTCTTAAGCCTGGTCATAACTTCATTGATCCTTTGTTCGACCTCAGGAGTTTGATCTAGAATATTTAACAAGTGAGCCAGTTCCTTGTTTCCTTTATTGATCATTTTCCTTATTAAAATCATAGGGTTAGGGGATTCATACAAATCCCTTTCGACAAGCGAATCATCATCAACATCATGTCTCGCCGACTAAATATTCAACAAAATAAATGATAATTCAGTTATGTAAACAAATAAAATAATTGATTGCCATAGAAATGAAATGCATATTAAATGCAATTCAAAAATTGTTGTTCATTTACCTGTTCTAAGGCCTCTATTGATTTACCACGATCATCCTGCCACATTACAGTAAAATTAGAACCGTGATCAATATCATGAGAAATAAATTCAAATTTATGAGAAATTCAAATGTTGATAACACAAATAGAACATAATGAAAATCATAAAATATGAGTCATTGCTTACAGGTTGGGTAAATTAGTATATGTACCGCCCCCATAATAGCAACATCTTTATCTATTCGATTCAAATTGTAATAAATCAATATCTCTTCCCCTGCAGCTATTGATTTTATTGCGCATATGAATACATGGTTTCCTTCACACCCCTCAAATACGCAATTGGGTCGCTTATTTGTGGTCGCGGGTCTTGTACTGTTTATAAACCCTACAATATTCCTCGTTGCTTTTGGCCTTCCATCAATGTAGATAGTTGCTCCTTTATTTTGATCATTGTTTTTTAGCTGTATATAATTTGCAGCCAAGCCATATCTTCACATACTTTTTGTATATTGGACTATTCGTATCCAATCTTTGTAGATATAACAGGGTCCGACGTACTCCATCAATTCAGTTAATTCGTCATAACAGACCTTTATGCCATCCATAGAAAATAGCCCCAAACCATGTAATGACGATGGAGCAATCCGGTATATCCTTTCATTTACACAAAAATCAATGTTTATTTCAGGAAGATCCTTGGGTACCCATTGTTTCACTATATGTTTGTACCTCAAGGGAACCTTGATGTCATCTATGTTCTCATGATCATACTAACATGATCCCCCTTTCACAAGAAAAAAATCCATGCATTTATGGAATTTTCTTTTGATCTTCTCACCTCTAGTTGATCTCCGCCTGTTAGACCTACTAGATGTCTCATTTTCCTCTATTCTACCTGAACTTCCCTCACTCAATGAAGATAGATCTGACAAATACCTATTTTCTTGTACGTCCTATAAAACCATTAATGACAGAAACAATCAATCAATCAAGATGTAACACTAGTTCATTACTATTTCATTACATATAGTTCATAAGGAGAAGGTTAAGAAGTGGAGTCTGGATTTGACTTCAATAATAATCTTGTAGGTAAAAGTTATTCTACTGATATTGCAGATAATAAGATGAATCCCAAGGTTCTCTCTCATTGATACTCATTAGCAATAGCTCACATGATGCCACCTTCTTCAACCATGATCTCAATCAATGTTTGGGTTCTATGAAGTCATCTTTGCAAGGGAACAACCCATAGAAGAAGCCTCATACTATTCAACCCCTTAGTGAATTTCCCCCCTCCATTCTATCTAAGTCAATGATTTCTACCAAGTTGTGGATATTTTGTGCTACAGTTGTGCACCCTATGCTCACCAAGTTCATCCTCTAATCAATTGAAACAGTTAAATCAAAACAGAGGGGAGACACAAGACATGCAACAACCAGGAGAGGTGGGTCAGAGTGTAGCGAGTGGGGATTAAGAGTGTTTTGGTGATGGAAAAAACCCTACCCATCGTTCCCCAAATATTGATGACTTCTTGTTCGAGGGGGAGTAGGTAGAGGAGGACACAATAATGGTATATTTAGCAAATGAATCCTTAGATAATGGAAGGGACTTGCTCTCTACATAGAAAAGGTTGAAAAGGACCAGTACCCTTACCCACATAGAGCCTCCTCAGTTACCCCTCAGTCGAATTTATACCCTTGTGATGATCAATCAATTGGCCCAAAACTCCAAGTCTTGTAAGGCCATGCTATGGGTTTTTTGAGAGTAGGCTGACATCACCCCATACTCGATCACTCCCACACATGACATAATTTGATAGATTTTAATAAGATCATAGGCCATCCCCAACTTTGAGACAAACATGCAAGCCTAATTTGAGAATTTGATACTGATTGGGTTATATATCATTGGGTTCCCACCACAAGTTCCACATTGTAGTAATTCAACCCAAATATCAATGTTCAACCCTAGTCAAATCTTGATTTGTTGTGGATGGCCAAGCTCACTCTTGAGGAAGCTACACAATGCATTGTACACTTCAAGCAAGGCTATGAAGAGTTATAACATGTTAATCAATGCCTTCAAAACTAAACCGAGATGACCATTGACACAGATCTCTAAGTACAAGTGAGGTAGAATTTGGAACATGAATTGGAGTTGGTTTCGTTTTAATCGGAGAACCTTTGACTAGAATGGAAATAGGTGGCCTACTGAGGCAATAGATGTGGTTTTTTCTTTGTGGAGACAATTGCACTAGCAAACTCCATTATTCTAGGCAAACTTGGAGACTGAAAAAGAGAATCAACAACTATGGGGCTTGATGTATATGGTGGTTCTTCTTCTTTATGAAGGCCAAAGTATTAAGGAGTAGTTGTGGAAAGCCATGAAGGAGAGTCTCACCATATACACTACAATGTTGTTGTGGATGGGAATCATGTAGCAGTGAGAGAAACCCATAGAAGAGCTATGAGACTACATTAAATAGATGAATGTCGACACCCAAGCTCTAGCCAACCCTTTGGATTAAGTGGTCGGGTTGAACAATATACAGGTAGAAAATTACCATTTAGAAACTATGCATGAATCTATGTTGGCAAAGAAGACAACCCTATGAGAGTTTTTCCCCACTATATAGTATAGAGCCTGCCTGTTTGGACTTACAACAACTGGAGTGATTTATGGATTCAAAATGGTCAGTGGTTCGAATATGTAGGATCTTACTCCTAGCAATGTGCAAGCCTAGGCCTCCATCATAGGGGCCTCTATTTTGTTAAGTGGCATAAAGAAATGGAGACCATTAGATAGTTCTAAGTTCGTGCCTTGGATTTGGTAAGTGCATAGTCTAGTTGTGTACAATGTGATGTATTAGATTCTTATAGTGGAATGAAGTAATAAAAGACCCCCTATTGTTTACATTGTGACTCTTATGTTCTACATGGATTATTGGTATGTAGGTAATTATTTATCTTTTTTTTTTATGATGAATATGTTGAACTAAATGTACGTAAATGTGTTAAGTATGTATAAGAGTTGTAGATCAACATAATAGACTAAGAATATATATGGATATTGAGATAGAATGTTTAGACCCTTATCCTGTAACATATCTCCATATATTTAATCTTGGCATGTGCTTCCGGTGAGACGTTCCCTTAACTAGCACTGAAAATGTCAACACTAAACTACATCAACCTTTGTTGAACACTTAAGTGGACCTGAGTCTGCCAATTAGAGCCAACAATCCCTAAGGTGGCCAAACAACTCCACACCACAAAACCAAATG
>ML779768.1:721937-752669 GCA_009831015.1 Picea engelmannii | reverse complement strand
TTTGGATATAATATAAAGAATTTTTTATTATGGTGTTCGAATCTTGCATTTGGTTCTTGATATTGCTCAACACTCTGTAAAGTAAAAGTCCAACCTTACTTCGAGAGGAAAGCTTAAGGATACTATCAAGTGAATCACTAGTTTTCACTTATGTGATTCACTCCACTCTTTAGTCAAGGAAAACCAAGAAGTGGGGGATCTTATGTAGTTGAGCTAAATCCTATTGTTGCAATAAGATAAGAAAAAGGGAAGGACTTTGCTTGACTCAAATTCGACAATCTTTTTTAGGGAACGACGCCAATTGATTAAGAGAAGATATATGAGCTTTGAAGATTGTGCTTTAGATAACTAAGCTCAAATAATGCTTGGAGGTAAATTGCGTGCATGTGTGTCATATCCATGTGCCATTTATTATCATTAAATTAATGAACTATGCAAGGCATGAGGATTGCTATATATTGATATGTTCATCATTCATGAAAGTTCATAGTACATAATCCAATGTAAAGTTTGCAAAGGTGTATAGTCATGTGTTTATATCATATTTGCACAAGATACATAGCATAATGTCAATAGCCAATTATGCGATAGATTTAAATGTTGAGTCCAATGTGAAAGTAAACCATGAAAATATACTCTTAGGTCATCAAGTTAACCAAGGGCACAAGTCAAAATCTAGTGATAAAAAACACATCAAGTCATCCCTTGTGAATGGTATCATTTAGCAATTACTTTGAAATACCATAGTTGCCCTAGATAAGGAATATATGCCAAAACTCAATAGAGAGTATTCTATATCAAATGAAGGCACTGGCAAGCATGTACTATGCCTTGGAATACTTGATGATTATCATAGACTAACCACAAAGTTAAGTAGGTGTGATAAATGTCCAGACTTCAAACAATGGTATTGTTAAGTTACTACAACAAATTTTGCATCACAATATATTGATCATGAGTGTTATTTTTAAAGGGTGTATTTTTTTTTCAAATTCAAATTAGCACACATTTGTCAACATAACTTGCAACCCTATCATGAATGTTAGCAATGATAAGTATGTTTTGAGAGATCGTTGGAACGTTTTTAGCATCAATGTGTAAGCAATGAAGGTAAGGAATAGGAAGACATGAAAATGTTGCACAAAATGGAAGTCACCTAGCCCTTCTTGTTCTCTGGATACCCGTAGTTTATGATAGCCTATGAGAAGTTTTCAACCAATAGACTTTGAGAGACCAATAGACCTAGTTTCCAAAACATCTCAATTGCGACATATATCTTCACAAATGTGGCAAGAACGACGTCTATGTCACAAACGTGACAAGAGAGACGTTCCGGTGGAAAACATGGCAAGAGAGATGTTAACGTGGCAAGAGAAATGTCAACATGGAAAGAGAGATGTCAACGTGGCAAGACCGACATTATCGGGCAATATGATTTTTTTTTTTTATAAATTTCCTCTATTTTGCGACAATATGGACAATTTTGTCCATAACGTCGCAAATAAAACGTCGGAAGTTTTACAATATGTACTAGTGTGCTTGCTCAGAGAACCTGCATTATAAAATCTAATCTTCAACAATGCATTTGCTGACAATTAGTAAAAAATGATGGTTTTGCAACAATGGGTCTTCTTTGAAACCAATTTGCGCTTATGAAAACTTCCTTCCGCATTTCTATTTTCCCACTCTTTTATTCCCTGTAGTTTCTCTTCCTGGTTACTTAATCGTTTTTTTTTTTTTTTTTGAAAATGCCTTGTTGCGCGGCTTGGCGTATTCACGCATTTCTAACGAGCACTACCCCTTTCTTTAAATTGACCCTCTATTGTTCTGTTTCCTACAACTAGAATCCAGAGTTCTTCGATATACAAATTGATAGGCAGACTTGCGCACTGACTGGGTCAACATTGCACTTCTACTTTTCTGTGACCTCCAAACAACATTAAGAGCTCCGTGATATACAAATTGACAGACGGGCTCCAGGGCTTGCAGGCTCAATATTTCCTTTGTTTACTGATGGAAAAGTGCTAAAATGGGCCATACCAAATTTTCCCCATGGAAGCTATATTAAAGGGAAAAGCATTTCCTCTATAGTTCTGTGTCCTGCAAACAACACCCACAGTTCCACACTATACAAATTGACAGCCGAACTTTGCTGGTTGGATGGATAATAAAATGCCTCGCAGTTTCACGATATACAAATTGACAAACGAAGCATACAAGCAAGAACCAAGTAAACTTGCAGATTGTATTCTTGATCGTTGTTTTATGTTCCTGTCAACTTCGCAATTCTATTATTTTTCTCTTTTCCCTGAACTTTATCTGTTTCGTCACTTATTCATTTATTTGAAAATGTATGGTTGTGCGCATGGGTGGTGTTGCGGGTTCACACTTGCACCCGTGCTCTTTTATTGCGACACCGACCGACTGCTTCCCCATTCCATACCCAGAAACTTCTCCGACCGTGAATTCCCGGTAGGCGAGCTCTAGACTGGACTTGTGTTGTTCCATGGCCTATGAACAATACCGTCACTTCTGCGATATACAAATTTGCAACCAGAATCAGATCATACCCTCTTCCGTATTACGGTTCACCTATCATGCCCTCTTCCGTGGTATACATTTTTCACTGAAAACTTCCGAGAAATACAATTTAACCGTCAGGTCCTCGCATATTTTGTGGAACTATTATCACCCAATTTTGAAGCCCGCCTATCTGCTTTCCATACTTTGCCATTTCTTCGAATTTTTTTGGCGGATCGTTGGTTTGGTGGGTTGAAGAAATATCAAGTTCCTAGTCGTTGTTTCCTATGTCCACGCCCCTTTGCAATTAACAATTTCTAATTATATATAAGATCTTATTTCTAGGCATGCAATTAGCAATTTCCCTATTCTATACTTAGCCACTTTGCCAGAATTCCACAAATATACAAACCGACCGCTGAACTTCCCCATCATCATCTCTTATGTTTTACACATTTTGCACTAAAAAATTTCGACTTTGCCGGAATTCCGCAAATATACAAACCGACTGCTGAACAACCCCATCATCATCTCTTTCATTTTACACATTTTTCACTCAAAAATTCCGATACAGAAAATTTGACCGTGCAACACTCGCCTATCCTGAGTATCCCCGTAACCCTTTTTTGAATCTCATCCGACTGCTTTTCAAAGCTTGCCATTCTTTCCTTGCCGTCTCCATCACCTTTGCACTTGTCTATAATAAAAGAATATATATATTGTTTCTAAATATGGAATTACTGGCATTTAATTCTAACAGGTCATCATGCAGGAACCGTATAGATTGTCATTGATGGGCGAAAGGCTCGAGGAGATATCCTATTGATGCGCATTAAACCAATATTTGTGAGGGGGTTATATTATCCCTTTCAAGTGTTGATTTAAAAATCATGAAATGTCGTTCTCACGTTGTGGCCTTCACACGTTCATGAAACCTCCAATCCTTAATTTCTCTTCACTGTACCCACCACCTTCGCATTTCTAAGTGTGCAATAAATAAGCTTTATTGCTAACAGTTCATCATTAATCAACGAAAGGATCGATGAGCTTTCCCATTCATAATCATTTAACCAAGATTCAGTGGAGAGTTACATTATCGGTTCTAATTGTTCATTTAAACCATCATCTAGATAAAACCAAGGTTCTCATAAACCTATGGCATCAACTTGACAACAGATCTATGGAGATACAGTGAACATCCTCGAGCACGAGGACCATAACTTTGAGTGTTCCAGGGCACATTCTTATTACTCAACCTTTGCCGCAGAGAACCAAGTAATTTGGACCTCCGGGATTGCTCATGCAGGCTATGTCCATGAGGTTTTTGACTGTAAGGACCTGGTCTCTTGGTGCGCAGATAAATTTATTTCAGAAAAAAGAATTATTCTGCTGCGGGACCGCTCTTCTGTTTCTTAGTCACCTCAGGTCTTCCGCTAGAAGCTAATATTTTCGGAGCCAACATTGACGTTCAGAGGAGATGATTGCAAACAGTTCCTAGAAAAGCATAATAACAAGTTGGACCTCTTGCCCCATTTTTTGGAAAACCCGCTTCTAGTTCCTGAAGATATTACAAGATTCTAGGTTAGTTCATTTAGAAATCCATTTCACAAAATTTCCTAGCTGTTTACAAGAATAACGGGACAGGATTCCACATCAACTATTTCCCGGATGGCCCTTTATATTTTGTATAATGGACAAGTCATTTTTTATCGGGGCAGGTTAATTTCCCATGAAATTTGTTCCCAATTTTCAAGCTTCAAAAGGGAAAAGAAATTTTATATTTCGTCCTATTTAGTTTTTGAAATAATGCATTCCTGTCGGTTTCCAAAACTGTCTCTGACCAAGATTGTCAACTGCAAATTTCACCCAGTAACGTTCTGGTACCAGGCCTTGTGGAAGCACAAGGCTTCCCACTGTTTTTATGAGGTTTTTAATGGCTTTGTGTCTGTTTTCAAAGTTTTGTTGTTAGGAGAAGATGCTCCCCGCATATCTGAACAAGAAACCATTTTTTTGGACAAGAAGGGGACACTTGAACATTTGGATAATTACATTGTCATAAGAATTTTTGGCTCCACGGAACAACCTGCTCTCCTTCCATGTCACATTACGAATAGAATGTTTGTTGCAGAAGTAGCACGGCAATACATCTACTGGTTCCATCTGTTGCAAACGAAGAAAAAAAAACAGTTCATTCCTCTGCCTTGGAAAGTAGGAGAGTTTGTGTTGAAAAACGTTAACAAAATTTACGAATTCGCAACACATTATAGCATCTCCAACCTGAGATATGCTAAAATAATAAGAGTGTTCAACCCCTATAATATTTTTTGACAACATTTACAAACACTTGGCCTCGACGATTGTTTTTTAAATAAACACCTGCCCAAAAATAGAGATAGTGGTGGAAATGGTCCTGTCTCTGATGCCGACGACGTAGACACAATGCAAAGCTGCACTAAATTGTACACACAACAAGGGAAAGGCCCCGATGACAAGAGTGTTCAATCGACAAATAACACTTCAAAAAGTACGACATCCTGGAGCATCGCTCCAATGGTCCACCACAACAACAAAGAAACTCATAGTTCTTCAAACGGAGGAGGAGATAATGACCCTCCTCACTCTAAAATTGATAGTTCTCACAAGCTTCCAGTAGAGAAGAAGAGAAAAAAAAATGTGGGGCAGGCAGAAGAGCTAGAAATTTAGAGTGAGAACATGGAACTTGACACTGATCTGGATATCATGATCCACTTCCTTGATCATCCTGAAGATGCCATCCACCATAGTCGTCCAATGGACATATCCGTTACTGAAAATTTTGACGAAGATGAATCCTTTGTGTTCCATAGCATTGTTTTTTATAGCCAGTCCAAAAAGTTGATAATTGAGAAAAAAGATGTTAAAAATAAGAAAGGAAAATCTCGTTCAGAGGTTGACCTTGCCAACATGCAGTCGTCCCAAATCTGTCAGCTTCACAGCGCGAGTGGAGAAGCACTTCATGATTCCATTGGAGGCATCGAGACTGAGAATGCTAGACTGAAGGACCAGATCAAGGAATTGGAAGACGCTTTCATTCCTATTCCATTGCTTGTCAATCCTTTGGAAATAGCCATGCTTTCCACCCCTGGAGCCAATGTAAGAGCATCCTTCACCCTAATCGCATCCTGTAAATGATATGTGGAGAATAATATAAAAAAAAAGAATGGAACTGGTTACCGAGGCGTGGAAAAGATCAAAAACCATCACTTCCCTTGGAACCAGTGCACATAGTTTTCTCGAACATTTGCAGGACGAGTTAAAAGATGAAGAAAATTTCTTTTAGAAAACGGTCATTCCTTTTGCCACCATTGTCAACAATATGACAGAAACAAGAAGAGGAGAACACGATCTTCCATCTAAAAACTAGATTGGTCAATTGAATGCATGTTGGAAAAAAAAGAGTGAAGAACCTGCATCTCATTGTTTAGTCATGTGAACAAGCCATATTGAAGAAAGATAAATTATTCACAAGGCTGTCAAATATAGACTTAGCCGGAAAACCAATGACTTCCAAGACCCCGACATAATTGCAAACTCCTTTCCCTTAACCAGGAAAGAGTTCTATAAACAGGTTGTTATGTTTAAGGCCTTGTCTCTGGAAAAGTTTTACAACATCCTTCAATTTGATCAAGCTCACGTCCATGACTAGCTAGTCAAATATTCAGTACAGAATGAGGAAATTCATTAGGCTCTCTGTAATCTTTCTATCGACTTCCAGGAATTGGAAAACGATCTTTTCAACATAAAAATACTGAATCATATCAACGTCGCCCCAATGAGAAGCTACATTGAAGAATGGCATGAAACACAATTGAAGCAGGCCGCCGACGAAAGGCAATGGGCAGTTGCCAGGATTCTAGCAGTCATCGACGACATCATTGAAACTGCAATCGTCGACGACATCAATGAAATGACAGCTTCAAGAAAATAGCCAAAGGGCTCATATGTACCCTCACTGTAAGTCTACTGATCACATCTTGCTTTGTTTATCAAACCAGCTATTCCACTTTCTTAAATACAGATGCGTAGGCAAACACTTATACCTTTCCATTTATTTTTTTTGCAGGTATTGCCCTCTATCTTCTTCCTACAATCTTGTTTCTTGTACATATTTCTCTAATGGTCTATGGGAGCCTCAATCCCAGTCTACATGACAAACACATTGAAATTCTGATCGATATGTAACATACTTTAATTATTTTGTATATTTCAAAATTTCCAGTAGTATGTAACAAACTTTTATTTTTTGACATATTTCAAATAAAAATGTTTTCTTATCTCCTTTTAAATTTATGTTTTCATAAATTATTATATTTCAACAATATGTATGACAAATGCACATAATTTTTTATATGTAACAGACATTTAATTTTTTATATGTAACAGACATTTAATTTTTTATATATTTCAAAATAAATGGTGCTCTACATTGCAAGCGTCATTTACTTATACCCCTTGTTCACAAATGCATTTAAATTTTTATATTTCTTATCTCCTTCTAATTTTATGTCTTCATATATTTTTATCTTTCACCAGTCCATATGGAAAATGCATTTAAATTTCCAAATTTTTTCTTCCACTGTTAACAAATTTGTACTTTGTTATATACTTTCAAAAAATAAATGTTTTTTATTTACCTTCAAAAATTAAATGGTGCTCTACATGCCAAGCGTCATTTACTTTTTCCCCATGTTCCGTGATACACATGTTTCACACAGCATTTCCGTGATATACATTTTGAACCGAACACTTCCGTCATTTACAATTCGACCCCATTTTCCACAATTTGCTTTCTAACCTCGTTGGCAGGGACTACGCTGCCACACAACCTTGTTTTTATTGAGGTTACTTGCATGTGTTCTTTTTTTCTTAATAATTAAAATACAATTAAAAAAAATGCCATAGAACAATTTGATGCTAGAAATCTAACTCCAAAACCAAGTACATTTGACAAGACATAAGGGGTCTTTGATTTGCCTAGGGAGTGGATTCCCTAGTTCATTAATTTATTGAAATTCTTATGTTTCTAAGGAATTCTAGAAGATTGTTGATTGAGTTGGAATTATTAAAAATGTATTTAGGTTGTTTAAAACTGACTCAGAGATTGAGTCAGTTAGAGAGGTCTTAGGGATACAACAATTTGATGCTAGAAATCTAGCTCCAAAACCAAGTACATTTGACAAGACCTAAGGGGTCTTTGATTTGCCTAGGGAGTGGATTCCCTAGTTCATTAATTTATTGAAATTCCTATGTTTCTAAGGAATTCTAGAAGATTGTTGATTGACTTGGAATTATTAAAAATGTATTTAGGTTGTTTAAAACAGATTCCAGAGATTGAGTAAGTTAGAGAGGTCTTAGGGATACAACAATTTGATGCTAGAAATCTAGCTCCAAAACCAAGTACATTTGACAAGACATAAGGAGTCTTTGATTTGCCTAGGGAGTGGATTCCCTAGTTCATTAATTTATTGAAATTCCTATGTTTCTAAGGAATTCTAGAAGATTGTTGATTGAGTTGGAATTATTAAAAATGTATTTAGGTTGCTTAAAACAGATTCCAGAGATTGAGTAAGTTAGAGAGGTCTTAGGGTGAATGAGAGATCCTAGAGATATTTTGAGAGGATTTTATGGATCAGAGATCCTAGAGCTAGGGATTGAGTGAGTGGATTGTGGATTTCAAACAAAATCAGTTTCAATACCCTTATGTATAAAAAAGGGGTGATCCTTAAGGGGTAGGGTAGATTTCCATTTTTACTAAATGTTATTGTGATTGTTGAGGTTATAACAATGGAATCATATGAGTGTAGGGTAGATTTCCATTTTTACTAAATGTTATTGTGATTGTTGAGATTATAAAAATGGAATCATATAAGTTCAAATAGTATCTAACCTTAATCCCATACATGAAATCTCATACTTTTACCCAAAAAATAAATATATTAAATCTAAATTGATATGTTTTAGATAATAGTTGCATGCACACAGAGGAAATGCATCAATTAGTGAACAACAACAAAAACATATACCAATAGTTGCATGCACACAGAGGAAATGCATCAATTAGTGAACAACAACAAAAACAAGTTTCAACAAGGAGACAATGACATATACCAACCAGAAGATAATAGGTACAAAGAGACTGAGGAAATAAGAATGTTGATGGTGAAAGTACCTATAAGAAGGCATGATGAGATAAAAAAAAGTACAATCAATGGAATTGTACAATTGTTGGTGCAGAATTACATCGTCCAGGAAGATGGAATAATGCAGACTCATGTTTGGGATCCAGGGAAGTTGCAAAAAACAGCAGCAACGCAACAGGACAACAAAGCAAGAAAGAAACTACAAAATAAAGTGTGGGATCCATTAGGAGTGAAGAAGATGGAGATACATGACCAGGAGGTCATGAAACTTTTCAACTATGGGAGTATGATGCAGGAGCAATCTAGCTCCAAAACCAAGTACAATTGGAAAGACCTATGGGGTCTTAGATTTTCCTAAGGAGTGGATTCCCTAGTTCATTAATTGATTGAAATTCCTATGTTTCTAAGGAATTCTAGAAGATTGTTGATTGAGTTGGACTTATTAAAAATGTATTTAGGTTGTTTAAAACATATTCAAGAGATTGCGTAAGTTAGATAGGTCTTATGGTGAATGACAGATCCTAGAGATATTTTGAGGATTTTATGGATCAGAGATCCTAGAGATAGGGATTGAGAGAGTGGATTGTGGATCTGAAATAGAATTAGTTTCAATACCCTTATGTATAAAAATGTAAGCCTATGAGGCATTCGGGGGACATGGCCAATTAGGAATGAAATCAGGCCAGAGAGAGAAAGATAAGACAATTAGAAAAAAACTTGGCAAAAACATGTCGAGAGTGTAAATTAGGTCTGTGAGGAAGAGAGAGCCTCTTTTTAATTCTTATGTATAGTGTATGGTTGAGAAATTAAATACACTCTATTTTGAGTGTTTCGAGCATTGATCTATGAATTCTTTGTTTATAGTTACGATTGAATATAAATTCATGTGTGGAATTAAATGGTTATTTATCTTTGCATTACATATTAAGCTCTTGGAGGCTCTGTGATCATATTATGAATATAAAAATCCTCTCCCAGCATAAACTTCTAGTCTCCCTATCGTGGAGAAACCGATCTCCTAATTTTTCTTCATATACACATAAATTTGAATGACATAATCATTGTTACATGTCTTGGAGTAGAGCTTCAACATAGAGTGCTAGATTGAGGGCAGAGTCTATGAGGATCATTGAATCCTGATTATAAATGGTGCATGAAGTGTCAAAGTGAGTGTGAATCAAGATCGTCGAATATGGTAAGAGATTTCACATGACTCGTTGATGGAGTTAATGGACCGAAAAAGGTAAAATGAAAAGGGTCATGAGATTAGGGTTATATGGAGAAAAGGTAAGAGCACCTTCTGGAGTAGTATTTGGTCACGACCATTTTGTGAAGTTGTGGTTCAAGCATTCAATAGCATAAGAGAAGGTGAGTGCCTTGGGATAGGTTTTATAAATTGGTGTCATTGTTGAAATTATGATTTGTGCTAGCGCTTTGATCGCCATATTGTGATAGGAAGCAACTGACAATATTGAATAATTTGATCCACAAGTGTGGTCGACGATGATAAGTTAAGATTTGGTCTAGATAATGAAGATCGAGAGCTATAAGGGGAGATGATTTCAGAATCATTGAATTGGAACATGTTCCACTATAGTTGGACGCCAAGGAACAAATCGTGGTCACATGGAAAGGAGGTAAGCACCGACATCAAATTTTGTTTAAGTGTTTTGGTCGTAAGCCTTGGTTCTGAGCCCTTAGTTACATGGACGAAAAGACTAAAGTAAGGATCACATATGAGTGAGGACAGAGGACTAAATTAAAACCCTTTCACTGGTTATTAAGGACAAAAAACGAGCTTTGTATCCCTAAATTTGATTGAGACTGGTTACTGGAGCAGAATTGGTCCATTCAAGACCAATATAATTTAAATTGAACATGTAGTGATATTATACACCTGTAATCACTCGATTTGGTTCATCAGGGCTATCATAGTCATGCATAATAGATCAAGAGAGGGATTTGATAGAGATGTGAGAGAGAGGTAGAATCTGATCAATCCTGATCAGAAATTCATTTAGACTAGTGATGTGTTTATAGGTGAGACAAATGATAAAAGAACCTTATCTATAGGAAGGGGGTTTGAAAGTAGTATTATACTCACTTATGAAATGAATACCTTGGTTTTTTAGCAAGGATAACTAGTAGGGATCTTTGGCACCTCATTGGAGGTTATAGGGAAATCTGGTGAAGATAGAATTGCCCATATTATGGGTTAGAGCTGGAGATAGGTTGTCATTTTGATATCATAATGGGAGTTAGAATTTATTGTGATTTATTGCATATGGTTGCAGAGAATTGTAATACAATTAAAGAGGAGTTTATAGCAAGTGTGCTTTTGAATGTAATTGAGTAGAGACATTGTACAAAGGAGTTCAAATTTAGTGAAATCTAACAAAACATAAAAGTTGAGATTGCTTCAGAGGAATTGAATTGATAAAAAGGAATTATACATAGGAGTTGAATTGATTCAGAGAATGGATAAAAAAGAGAACTGTTAGAAGTCAAGACCGGGAAGAGATCTTAAAGGTATTGGTTTGATGTTTTTATGCTAACTCTGGTTATAAGATATTGTGTTTGTAGGTTGAAGCAGACAAGGATTGGATAGATATATGCCAACTAGAAGAGTTGTAACAGAGAATAGTTGGTGTTCCTAAATGAATGAAGGAAGAGCACGTGTGATCTCTTGGAGGATAATTGTGGCAAGAACCTTAATAGTTCCAGTTGAGGTTGGATGAGGAGGACAAGTTGAATGTTCTTAGAGTAAGGAAGTGAAGATCTGTAGAAGCCAAGAAGAGAAAGTGGTGCTCAAGGAGGTTCTGAGAGAACCAAAAGAATACCAACAGACTAGGTTATGGAGAAGGCTTAGTGACGTATCAAGTAACAGGTAAATGGAGAGAGTTTGTTACATAGGTAACTGCAACTCACAGTGGACAAGGAGAACTTCACAAGAAATGGTGAAGGTGACTACTGACAATCATGTCATTGGTTCAGAGAGAAGCCACATCAAAGGAAAAGAAGATGCCAAATCTATTGGCATAATAAGGATGATTCAAGAGGAAATTGACAGAGAGTTGGTGGAGCTAAGAGTACAACTCAGTCACATAAGACAACTGTTGCAGAGGAAAATTAAGGAGAACCAGAGACAAACATGGAATATGAGAAAGAAATTCAAGTGACTTGTGATGCAATTGTTTGAGAAGAAGTTGGGGAAAATATTATAGAGCTTGAGGAGGAGGTTGAAAACTTGGATGAGAAAGAAGGAACTTAGATGATTTGAGTTTAGACAAAGATCACTGACAAAGGAAGAAGTTCACTTCTATGAACCAGAACAAGGAGATATCCTTGGAGAAAAGGATGAAGAATACGAGAGACTTACTGCAAGTCTGATGAACTACTTGAAGAGTTCATATTAGCATGAGGATGTGCTGATAGAGGCATCAAATGAAGCTATAAATCCATGTGTTTTGAAAACTAACAATTTGTGTGTGGTTGTAGATTTTGCAGGTGATGGACAATCATCTAAATCTATCATGAAGATGAAGGAAGCTGAAAGAATGTCTTCTCAAGACATTAGGGAAGGAAAAAATAGGAATTTAATTATAATGAAGGATGATACAACAATGTCTGATAAAGACAGTCAAAGAAATTTCCATACACAATTAGCCAAAGAAATTTTTGAAGCACAGTTACAAGAACTTGTTTGATTCGGATTATTTTTGGCATGAAATGAGAGCGGAGATATAATAAATCAATGTACAGAGATATCTTGGATATCCAATAATATAACAAAAATGTATCAGAGATGCAACCATAAACACAAAGATACAGTAATACACAATTTTCTGTTAATGAGCGAAAATGTACAAAGACTGTAAAAATAAAGAGTGAAAGACACGCTAGAATGGTGGAAGCTTATCTCTGAAAAGAGATGTGTCTACTACTCGCATTCGCAAGAAGATAATTTTACAATGAGGCTCCAAAGGCCTTTTTATCATAAAGAAAATCCAAAACCCTAACCCAGAATATGAAAAGCCAATAGTTTTGTAGACCCCGTTTTGGGTAGTTTGGTGTATCAACTTCCCATGGACGTAACTTTGGCAAACGATCTCCGTTTGGGGTGAACGATAGCTCGTTGGAAATGTATCATTGAGGAGATTCATTTAGGGGGATCAATCAGATCATTTGGATATCATTGATAATATCTATCCCAAAAAACCTTCATTTAGGTCCTCAAAATGGCCCTGGAAGTTAAAAACTGCTAAAAATAGTAAATTACCAAAATTGCCAGAAAATTGTTTTGAGCTAGTTGGAAAAGGTGGGTGGCCACCGATATCCACCTAAATCAATCATTTATCCTTATGAATAAATGGTATCCATTGCATTGAGTGCCCGGGTGAGAGAGAAAAGTGTTTGTTGAATCTGCATCTTGATGAACTACTTGCCTTGTTGGAGAAGTTGTACTGCTTAACTTGTTGAAGGTTGTCACGAACCTGTGGATGGAAGGGTTGGACCTTTTTAACTAGTTTGGCTACATGAGATGCCTGTGTGCAGAAGGAATCTTTACACTTTGTTGCAATCTTTTCGACCTGCTTCTGTTGGATAGAAGGTGCTTGGGTCGAGGTTGTAGTGGTTGCAGTATCCTTTTGTTCACCTTTTGAATAGATTGTGAAGAACCTGAATTTTGTAGTATGGGATACTACCTTGCGACACTGTTTAGGTGGAACAATAGTCAGAACTACCTATGGTATTTTGTAGAAATGACCCCCCAGAGAAATAATGACACTGCAAGGTCGAGACTCATAAACAACACGGTGCTTCCACATATATGGTTGGCCCAAGACAACATCACAGACATACACTGGGAAACATCACATAATACCTCATCCTTGAAGGGATGGATGTCATATGACCTTGTTCAATGTAGAATTGAAGAAGAAGTCTACATTGAACAAATGAAAGAATTTCAGTTGTCAAAGAATGCAGATTATGTGTGTAAATTGAAGAAGGTATTGTATGGTATAAAACAAGCTCCTAGAGCATGGTACTCTAGACTGGATAAATATCTACAATGGGAAGGGTTCAGAAAAGGAAGTGCAGACAACAACCTCTACATCAAGGTAACTCAATATAGTATTTTATTAAGTGAAGTTTATGTTGATGATATTATTTTTGGAAGTACTGATGGAAGGTTAAGCCAGAAATTTGCAAAGGATATGCAGAATGAATTTGAAATGTCATTACTCATAGAACTATCCTTCTTTCTGGGTCTTTAGATACATCAAAGCAACCAAGGAATTTTTATTTCTCAAACTAAGTATATTAGAGAAATGCTAAAGAGGTTCGGAATGGAAGATTGCAAACTAGTTGCCACTCCTATGCAAACCAGTTGCAAGTTGAGAAAATATGATGATTCAAAGTATACATACCAGAGGCAATACAGGTCAATGATTGATAGCTTACTATATGTGACAACATCTAGACTAGATGTAATGTAGGCAGTTGGACAGGTGGAACAATTTCAAGAAACACTAAAGGAATCACATGTCTTAGCAGTGAAGAGGATTTTAAGATATCTCAAAGGAACATAAGAGTTTGGATTATGGTATCCAAAAGGAAATGATCAATCACTTATTGCCTACACAGATGCAGATTGGGCAGGTTGCATTGATGGCCGACGAAGCACCAATGGAGCAACATCCTACTTGGGTGAGTTTTTAGTATCTTGGTTAAGCAAGAAACAATCATCAATATACTTATCTACAGTTGACACAGAGTATATTACAACAACATGATGTTGTACATAGGTTCTATGGATGAAACAAACTCTGACAGATATACATGTTGAGTATGATGATCCCATTCCAATCTATTGTGATAATACAAGCGCCATCAGTATCTCAAATAACCTGGTGATGCACTCCAAGACGAAGAACATTCCAATCAAGTATCACTTTCTACGGGAACAGGTTGCAGAAAAGAACATTAGAGTTGAATATGTGGGCACAAAAGAAAAAGTGGCAGACATATTTACAAAACTACTTCCACGAGAATCCTTTTAGTATCTTCACTAGAGACTCAGAGTAATTTCTACTCCAAAATGAATGCTTTTGAATGCTTACCTTATATGTCTTATATTTAGACGAGGAAGCACCACAAAGACGATAGTTCAGGTTGGGAGATTAGTTTCAGGAAGAGTTCAATCAGGGGAGTAGCCTTAGATAGAAATATACCTTTGCCATTGATGACAAAGGGGGAGAAATTTATTAGATGCAAAGGTAACTACTTGGAGAAAGAGCATAGAGGCATGGTTCCAGGGGGAGCATGAGTGATATGAATTAAGTATTTCATCAGAGTGTTGCTATCAATGCCAAAGGGGGAGATTTTTCATTAATTGGGTTGTTTTTCATTGATGTCAACCCTTGAAGAAAGTATGGTAGCACAAAGGTTTGGGTAATGGACCCAAGTTTTTTTTATGTATAATGGTATGAGTTTTAATATGTTAGAAGGTAAGACTGTTCTATATGGATAGTACATGTCATGCCATTTTCGGTGGTATGTGTAACATCACATAACTCCTCGCGGATAGAGAGTTATGGCCATGTGAAGTTGGAGAACCCTCATGAGTCATCTAGAAGCCCCAAAAGGTCAAAGTAGTCAAAGTGGTTGCAAAGAAGAAATTATTTAAATAATAAAGTGAAGTGATGAGTGTACTATAAGTCAAAGTGGATAAAAAAAAATGTATTTAAATAATAAATTTAATGGAGAAATTACTAAGTGGACAAGTGGTTAGAAGTGGGTTAGCCCTAAAATAAGGAAAGTGATTTAATATGGTTAGAAGGTAACCCCTTGAGGAAGCTACATAAAAGTATAAATAAGAGGCAAGGGTCTCTCATTTTAATTACACTTGAGAATATTGAATAACTACAAGTGACTGAGGTAACCAAAGGATATCTAAGGTGAATTTCAGTGGGAAGGTGAAGTAAAGAAGGCTGAAATTCAAGGGACGATAAATTCTTTTGATGATGCTTTCTAAGGTATGTTATTTACAGGTCATCTCACCATTTTCACAATAACCTTTTTTCTAGAATAATTCAGACCGCAAAATATGGAGTTCATTGAGGAAACATATCCAAGTAGTTGTGATACAAATTTTATCTTTGGGGTCGTTGTATTTTTGAAGTTACACTACGTGTAAAATAGGGTTTGTGGCTAGTCCTAAAACTAGTCTAAAACAAGTGTTTCGGGTAAAAAAGTCATAAATTATTCATAACAGATCCCAATTAAGTAAGACCAAATGTATTGATTAGAGTATAGTATTTAGTATGTTGTGTACCATTTTTAGATCTATACAGAAAATATTGCCTGCGGGGCATTCTCTACAAGTTTGATCTCTAGAATAAGCCATAATTCAACAAGGTATTCCATTTTTTTTATAACTTCTTTTTGGAGGGGTTCCAAGTAGTGAAATCTGGAGCAATTGCATAAAAGACACTGAAGAACATTGTGTATGATTTTCAAATCTTTATTCATTAGAGGTACATAGTTATGATTATTGCAATTTAGGGTTGTTGACTAATCCAAAATTAGTCATGTGAGACTAAAGTAAAGTTTGATGAAAATGCTAGTCTCCTGTTGTTAAAGTTAAGGAAGATTTGTAGGCATGTGATCATATACACCAGGTCTTCTATAGAGTTACAAATCAGATTTGGATGATGAAATTGATGAGGGATTTTGGTTGAGGTACATGTTGGATACATTGTTGAGACAAGTAGTTGATGAGTTGGCACATACATGAGGAGTATAGTTGATGATGTTGGTACATCTTAATGAGTCATAGTTGATGAGTAGTTGATGCATGATTGGTACATACTTGGTACATGGTTGGAGGCACTTGTTAGTAGTATTGTTGAAACATTGTTTATGGATGATGTAGCATACTTGTCTTGGTATATTATTAGAAGCACATATTGATCTTGGTGATGATTATGAGTTGTTGTGTTATGCTTGGTTGATGCACATCTTGGTGATATTGTGCATATGGTTGAGAGTTGTCTTGGTGATTGATCTTGGTGAGTAGATATGATTTGAATGAAAAGATTGATTGGACAGGTTGTTGTGATAGGTTGTTTGGATAGGTTATTGTGACAGTTTATTTGTACATGTTTGGTGCATGGTTGATGCATTTGTTTATGGTACAGGTTGAGGTACAGGTTGATGTATGCTACATGTTGGCACATGTTATTGGTACAGTTTGTTACATGTTGTTTGGTGCAGGTTGATTGGTATAGGTTTACATCAGTATATATCATAGTGATAGTGTGACAGTGGTTCCATCATTCTACTTATATTTCAGGGTGGTTGGATGGGGCAAGGACAGGTGGTTGCAACCACCTTCCAATTGTAGTCAGAGAACAAAGGGGGTTGTAGCCTCCTTCTGGTTGTAGCCAGAGAATTGGGGATTTGGAGCTTCCCTTGGGTTGAAAAATTGTTTATGGATGATGTAGCATACTTGTCTTGGTATATTATTATAAGCACATATTGATCTTGGTGATGATTATGAGTTGTTTTGTTATGCTTGGTTGATGCACATCTTGGTGATATTATGCATATGGTTGAGAGTTGTCTTGGTGATTGATATTGGTGAGTAGATCTAATTTGGTTGATATGATTGATGAGATAGGTTGTTTGGACAGGTTATTTGTACATGTTTCGTGCATGGTTGATGCATTTGTTTATGGTACAGGTTGATGTATGGTACATGTTGGCACATGTTATTGGTACAGGTTGTTACAGGTTGTTTGGTGTGGGTTGATTGGTACAGGTTTACATCAATATATATCACAGTGATAGTCTGACAGTGGTTCCATCATTCTACTTATATTTCAGGGTGGTTGGATGGGGCAAGGACAGGTGGTTGCAGCCACCTTCTGATTGTAGTCAAAGAACAAAGGGGGTTGTAGCCTCCTTCTGGTTGTAGCCAGAGAATTGGGGATTTGGAGCTTCCCTCGGGTTGTAGCCTGAGAAGCTAGGGGGTTGGAGCCTCCTTCCAGTTGAAGCTAGAAAACAAAGGAAGTTGGTGCTTCCAATGAATGTAATTCTTAAAGACATATAAGAAAAATCATTCTGTGGTTTCTCCTGCTTTGGGTTTCCATGTAAAAACATTGGTGTATTGTGTATGTGTATGATTGCTCATTTGTTCATTGTGTATTTACTCTGCAACCATTGAATGATACTGCTAGATTGCTTTAACACTTGCATTTTATGGTTAAAAAGGATTAAATTGCTTTATTACTGATTCACCCCCACTCTCAGGAATCCAACGATGATGACACTCATAAACATGAATATGAGTTGGATGAAGTTCCTATGTCAGAAAACGTTGTGGATAAATATGGCGAAGAAATTATAATTGTTCGACCATGGGAAGAATTACGCTTTAAACGAAATCGATCTGGACTAGATTATGAAAAGGATGTTAACAACCTTGTTCATATTCCTAATTATAGAAAACCTATCTGCTTTGTGAGTGGAGGTTTTTTGAATGATGATAAGAAGACAGAGATTGAGGATATTAGTAAGGAATAGGTACAAGATATTTTTGATGATGATGTTTCTATAGATATTCCAAATCATGATAATCGGTTGGATAAAGAACACATACAGTGCAAACATTGTCATCGATTTGGCCATGATAAGTCAAACTATTTTGATCTTCACCAATGAAGATTTTGTGGGAAGACAAATCACCTCTCAGTAAGGTGTCATAAGAGCAAGCAAAAACATATTCATTTTGAGTGGTTAGAGAATTGGCGTTGGAGTTTGGAAGCCAATTTATTGGAGCATTCTTATCGACAGATTTATACATAAGTACAATCATACTTGATTGGAGATATTTCTATAGTTGATGGACATGAATGTTTTTCAGGATTGGATGATATAGGGTATGATCATGGATCAATTGATGTAGTCTTCTTAGTTGAATATCAAGTCTTCATACTCCGCCAGAACTTCTATCAGGGAGCACTGAAAATGTCTATATAGAATTTCAGAGGAGTAATACATTTCACATGACATGACATGCGACTTCAATTTGATGTAATTAGTTCTTCTTGTATGAGATGTTTTTCTTCTAGAATTTGGTATTGGCAACAATTTCCATTACTAAGTTGATCAGAAATGTGACATGAACCTTGCTTTGACATAACAATTATAGAATTGGATTTTTTGAGGCCAAACAACCTAATGTATATCATATTCTTCCAATGTAGGCACTTGGAGATGATTCCTTGCATGTTTGATTTTGTGTTATGCTGTGTGCACCCTGAGAAACCAAACTAACTGGATATTTTATTTTATTTTACAGCTAAACGCTTCTTTTAAACTGTACTCATGAAAACTTTGCAGCTTTGAAATTCCCATAGATTGATTTTACATTTTATTTTGAATGTTGAATGTTTGGGATACCTTTCTCCAGCTGCCAAAATGATAATCAAAGTTCAATTGTTAAATTTAAATTGGAAGTCTGGTCTTGGATACACAATCATATATATCTTGTTAGACTAGTTATTTAAGTCATAAGAGTGCATATAATGGAAGCCATATGCAGTAAATTTTCCAATGGTCTCTGCCTTTGTTATGTATGGCAGATTCATAATTGTACAACTTAGAACACCTGTTAAATGGGATGAGAGATGTTACATACCTTCACCCATCCAAAAAATTTTATGGTTTCGTAGACTTTGACTTGGGTTAGCATTGTTGACTCATGTTGGTAGACAATTATGGAAGTATCCACCACCTATTAAGAGGTGGGACATTGTTTTACACTGTGATGCATGTGACCACTAGGTCTGACTTAACAACCATGGTGGCCTAATCACTTAACAATGGCTCCCACAACGACTATTTTTTTGAGGAATTGAACCCTGGTGGGATCCATAACAACGCTATGCTTTCAATGACCTGAATGACCTGGTTGGCCTCTTGTAGTTGCTAGCAGATGATAATAAATATCATGGTCATAAATCTAACTACTTTTATATGTAAGTGAGCAATGTCTCTTACACGTATTTTGCTTTCTGGTTTTCTGTGTTGTTTGCTACTTTGTAATTTGTTGATATCAACAAAAAATAGCGTCTGTAGAACTTGGATTTTAAATCTTGCAATGCATTCAGATAGCTCTTTCATGTATTATATTTCACTGTGTGTTGCTTGGGTGTGATATCACCTTATGAAAACCTTTGATGAGGGTTATCCATACTTCTAATTGACTATTTTCAACACTCTAGGTATTTCTAATTTTCCAAGGAAGCAATGCTCCATAATTTTCTACCTTCACATACTATTGGAGATGTTGAATATGTAAAATGGGAAAGAGTTTTAATGGTTGCATTCAAGACATGAGTATTTCTGCAAACTCTTGGTAAGAATTTTTCCCATCTTCCCTCTGAGAATACATTTGATGTTCAGTTAATGTTTTGACAATACCTTGAACATCTGAGACTTTGTTGGCTTGTAGCCACTGCATTCTTGTCTCTCAAGCCTCTCATACTGTGATCCCACTACTATAAATTGTTTAAACTGATATCATCTAAATTTTTAATTCTCTTATGTATGCATGCTTCTAGATCCAGCCCCGAAGTAGAACAAAATATCCACTTTTGAATTACAAATCACAACAACAACATTGGTCAAGTGAATTGTGAAAATCATGAGTTCCCTTGGAGGAGACCCATGCTCAAACCCATGGAGGCCATGTTTAGGTGATAGTTGTAGTGTGTTAATGCAGCACGGGGTTCATAGCTCCACACCAAAAAGAAAAAAGAAAAAAAACAAAGCACAACAACAATAATAAAGAGAATATGTGTATGGCAAGGTGGGGTATTTTATTTAAAGAACCAGGTCAAGCATCCAATTGTTGTACATAGCGCACCAACCACATCCATCAATTACCATTGAAATTTTTAGCACTATATTCCTCATTGGAAAGTTTAGCACGATGTAGCTTAGTTGGTTGCATGGATCTCAGAAGAGTAGGTAGGATTTTATTTTTTATTCTAAATTTATATCAATTATAATTGACTTGGTGACACGAGACTTTAAACTTTGACATGTTATGTAAAATCCAACACCGAGATTGCTTATCTTCATGGTTTCCTTGTATGTCGAGATTTATTGTATGCATGGCTTCCTTGTAAGTCTAAAAACCAAAGCAAAGATATGGCTCGACTCCTACAAAATGACCATACTTTCTGATGCTTACCATGCTGCAGTTTATTTCTTGAGAGGCCCCAACACCAACTTCAATTTCCTAGATTTTGCACCCTCCATTTCGTCTATGTTTTCTCTTTTTCCCCACCAGATTAAGCTCATCACCTCTAGATATGCCCGCAATGAACTCCCTTGGACTTTTCCCTCTCCTGGCAATAGCAGTAACAGTAACAAGGTGAGGAAGAAGGAAGAGGTCTCCATTGCCTCCTAGTCTAGGTCATCATCGGTTTCAAAAATAAATTTGTGGAGCGATAGTGGCCATATTTCGGTGGAGCGGGCATTTTGGGAGTCTCTGTTCAAGAGCAGTGAATGCATTAATTTCCACAATTTCCCATCGATTGGCGACACATCCGCTTTGGAATTCATTTTGACTTCATCAAAGGAAGAGGAATAGGATGGGTACATATTCTCTCCACTTGTGAAACTTCTGAGGTGTTTTTTTAAATGAGTGACCAAGAATATACTCGTGTTGTGAAATCCCAACACCTTCAATTTGGAAAAAAAAATAATTGAAGGTGTTTCCTCTTAACTCATTGAATCATTCCATTTCATTTTCGATGGGCTTGGTTGGGATTTGGAAAACAAAAATAATTGAAGGCATTGCATTTTAACTTAGTGGATCATTCAATTTCTTATGAACATATACAAAATTTGTCAACTCCTGGGATGAAAAAATAGGTGGCATACCCCACCTGGAATTTGCAGAGATAACATATATCTCCTGAGTACACCGAGATCCACAACAAAGAAATTGTGTACAGATCCTTCTACTTCACTCAGAAGAAGCTAGACGAACTAAAGAAGAAGAAAATTTGGTAAGACTGAGTTCTCACCAAGTGCTCAACCTTCGAATCACTCTCGGCACTGGTATGGATTGAGAAGCTAGACGAACTAAAGAAGAAATTTGTGGAAGATTGATTTCTCACCAAGTTCTCAACCTTCGAATCGTTCTTGGCACTGGTATGGAGGTCCTGCACACATAAGAGTTTTTTTAATGCTTAGGAAAATATAGTATACTTGGGCAGACACGTCACAATGGAGAAGAATACAAGTGCATGCCAACAGAACTCAAGACATAGGTAAGAACTTATGCCTGTCATTAGTTCTAGTAATAGGGTGCATGAATCCTGAAGCAAGGACTTGGATTATTTGTTAGTGCTTTGGAAAAAGATCATATGCTTGAGCAGCGACCTCCGAACTCACAATGGAGAAGAACATTATTATTTGTTATTTCTTTGGAAAATCTTGTTTGTATGCTTCTACAACGACCTCACATTGGAAAAGAATACTGAAGAATAGTGTGACAATGACTCAAATCTCTCAATAATTTTCAGCCCCAGTGCGACGGTGACCATAACGTCTCAATAATTCTTAGCCAACAGTGACAAAGGTAACATCTTCTGCATGTTTTCAGCCCCGTTGGGATGGTGACCGGAACCTCTCAATAATTCTCAGCTAATAGTGACAGAGGTAACATATTCTTCTTGTCAATACTTCTAGTAATAGGGTGCATGAAGCAATGTATGTAGGGACTTCGATTATTTGTAGGTGGGACTGTGAATGTAGTATAGGTGGAGGCTAGATTTTGCATGTAGTTTAGATGGAAGACATATACATACATCGACTGTAGTGACCAACAATACGTGCATCCACTGCAAAAATCTGTGCATCCACTCAACAACCCTATGTCAGTTAGGATGTATGTGCCCTTTTTATAATTTTTGTAATTTTAAATTATTTACCACTATCTGATAAATAGTGAAAAAAAACTAAACACACTAGGACAAATAAAATCCTATCACAACCCCTAGACCAATCAAAAAATTGATATTATGAAAGTGTAAAATACAAAAAAGTATTTATATTTTAAAAATAATTAAAATAATAAATGTTTGTTCAAAACATTGGAAAATATTTTTGGTTGGCGACAAAATGTACCTATTAATATTCCAACATAGACTAGGTAATAGCCTTTCAACTGTGAGGCAAAAGCTATAGTTCCTAGCCCGAGGCAAAGGCGGGGACTAATAATTGATTATGAAAGACATCTATGAAATAGACATATAGACATATAAAGTGTCTAGAAGAAAGTAAGGTTGATTTATTTTTATTAATGAAATGATAAGGTTGTTAAAAGTGATAGGCTCATTAGATCAAAAGTAAAATGATAAGGTTGTTAAAAGTGATATGCCCATTAGATCAAAAGGATAGACATTGTCTCGTAAGATGTATGAAGAGCTTTTGATTTATTATTTATGTGTACCTCATGAGATACTGTTTCTTTTTTAAACAATGTCTTTATCATTTAGAACAACCTTATCTTGTTATCAAGATAAAGTAGTTTAACTTTATCTTCGGTTTAGACATTCCATGTACTTAACCTATTTTTATAGGTTATGTTTTCTAATCACCTTTTAACCAATTATTACAATAAGTATGAATCATATTCACTAATAGTTAATCCATGTAGGTAGGATTATTTTAAAAAATAAATATTAATTTTATTTATTTGATTAAACAAAAAGAATTTTAAATATTTTTAAAATTGTAATTGGTTAGAAGACACTATTTTGAGTATGTTTCTCGTTGTGAATATTATTTATCACTTAAAAAAGAAAAAAACCAAATATGACAGGGAAAAACCATATTCAATATGCAATAGCGACTTGGATGATGTTGATGGTGGTGTGGAAGTTGGAAAGTTTAGTGCAAAGATGGGTCTTTAATGTTGTGTTCAAGTAGATGGCTCTATTTTCTAGGTACTTGCACCTTCTTTTCCAAATGCTTAGTGTTGAATGATTGATGTTGAGGTTTGTATGTAGTTGTTCAGGTGCAAAGGTAAGGTTTCAATGTATATTTTGATTGTGAGGTTCTTTATTAACAAATATTCATCTCAATCTTCTGATGCTAAATTATTTCTTTCTCTTAAATTAGTGATCATTGAGTCAAATTGTTTTTTAGATCTTTATAAAAAGACTAATTCCACCCATCATTGTTCGTGGGTTTGTATCCAAGTTGTTGCTTTCTGTGAAATCAATAATCATTAATCCAAATTGTTATTTTGACTTCTGAAAAAAGGCCAATTTCACCCACCATTGTTTATGGGTTGACATCTAGTGCAATTGTGTGAGCTCTTGTTATTGGATGACCATTGCACGAATATGATAAAAACTAGATAAAGTTGTATGCCCCTTATTGTGTTATAGGACATCATTTGCAAGAGGCACAATGCACACCAATCATTCCTTCCATTCTCCTCAAGAAACATCCCAAGAGTCACGATGGAATCTCAGAAAGAAGAAAAATCTCATTAATTTTGTCGAAGAAACCACTGGATTTTCATTTAGGTATCCCTAGAATTATTAGTGCTCTGATCGTCATATTGAAGGGTACCTAACCTTGGGAAGGGAAAGAATGGTTTTGTTCAAGCAAGAAGAGAGTGGGACACAATGTGTTATGTGGGCCAAATCTATGTGTTGTGCTTGTTCATCATTTCTTTTGTGATGGTGGAACTTATAGTTTTTGGCTTGGTGTGGCTCAACCATGAGCATCATCATCACAACAATTTTTACAAGTGTGAGAACAAGTGCTCCACACCTTCCTCTATTAATCATAAGTACATCCCCTTGGCTATGCCTCCACTGGTGAGTAGAAAAATGCCCTTCATTGTAGCAACTTCTCTATAGTGGTTTTGTTATTTTTCTTTGCAAAATCCTACTTTGTAAGTGTAGTGGACTCTCCAAAATATCATGTTTACGATATAGACTATGGACGAGGAAAGTCGCTGAACGAGCAGCCTACGACCATACATGAAATTGGAGGGATGGTTTTGGTCCCTCGAAGAGATGATGAAGGGAGTATCGATGTCTCCACTCGCCTTCCTCGCCATCATATGGAAACCCTAAAACACATCCTCATAGAATAAAATTATTGTCACGTTTAAATCTTAATGTTTAATGCACAATAAATAAATATATAATATGATGTATGTCAAAATGATGTAATTTAAATAAATATTTTTTTTATGTGAGAAGCTTGTAAAACTTCTAAATTTGTAGTGAGAATTATTATTATTATTATTATTATTATTATTATTATTATTTATAGTGAGATAATTATTTGACTCATTATCATGCTATTTAAAATGTAAAAAGGGGTGATCCTTAAGGGGTAGGGTAGATTTCCATTTTTACTAAATGTTAGTTTGTTCACAATACTTTTTCACTATATTGTGATCATTGAGATTATAACAATGGAATCATCTGAGTTCATATAGTATCTAACCTTAATCCTATATATGAATTTTGACATTTTTGTCCAAAAAAATAAATATATTAAATCTAAATTAATAAGTTTTAGATAAAAATAAAATTATATATATAATTTTTTAAATAAAAAAATGTGTTGGATTCTAACTTTATGAAGTTATTTTTATTGAAGTTACTTGCATGTGGTTTTTCTTCTTAATCATTAAACTATAATTTAAAAAAAAAATTAGCATACAACAATTTGATGCAGGAACAATCTAGCTTCAAAACCAAGTACATTTGACAAGACCTAAGCGGTCTTTGATTTGCCTAGGGAGAGGATTCTTTGGTTTAGTAATTTATTGAAATTCCTATGTTTCTAAGGAATTCTAGAAGATTGTTGATTGAGTTGGAATTATTAAAAATGTATTTAGGTTGTTTAAAAGAGATTCGAGAGAGATCAAAGATCCTAGAGATACAGATTGAGTGAGTGGATTGTGGATTTAAAACATAATTAGTTGCAATACCCTTATGTATAAAATTGTAAGCCTAAGAGGATTTTGGAGGGATATGGCCAATTAGGAATGAAATTAGGACAGCGAGAGAAAGAGAAGCCAGTTAGAAAAAAAAAAACTTGGTAGAAACATGTAAAGAGTGTAAATTAGGCCTATAAGGAAGAGAGGGCCTCTTTGTAGTTCTTATGTACAGTGTATGGTTGAGAAATTAAATACACTCTATTTTGAGTGTTTCAAGCATTGATATCTTAATTCTATGTTTACAGTTGTGATTGAATATAAATTCATGTATGGAATTAAATGGCTATTTATCTATGTATTACATATTCAGCTCTTGGAGGCTCTGTGATGATATTCTGAAAATAAAAATCTTCTCCCAGCATAAACTTCCAGTCTCCCTATCATGGAGAAACCCATCTCCTCATTTATCTTCATATACACATCAATTTAAATGACATAATCGTTTTTACATGTCTTGGAGTAGAGCTTCAACATAGACCGCTAGATTGAGGGCAGAGTCTATGAGGATCGTTGAATCCTGACCATAAATGGTGCATGAAGTGTCAAAGTGAGCATGAATCAAGATTATCGGATCTAGTCAAAGAGGTCATAGGAGTCCTAGATGGAGTTAATGGACCAGAGAAGGTAAAATGAAAATTGGTCATGAGCTTAGGGTTATATGGAGAAAAGGTAAGAGAGCCTTATGGAGTAGTATTTGGTCACGACCATTTTTTGAAGCCATGGTTCGAGAATTCAGTAGCATAAGAGAAGGTGAGCACCTTGGGATAGGTTTTAGAAATTGGCGCCATTGTTGAAATTGTGACTGGTGCTAGCACTCTGCCCACCATATTGTGATAAGAAGCAAGTGGCGAGATCAAATAATTTGATCTGCAAATGTGGTCGACGATGATAAGTTAAGATTTGGTCTATAAAATGAAGATCGAGAGGTATAAGGGGAGATTATTGTAGAGTCATTGAATTGGAACCTGTTCCATTGTAGTTGGGCACCAAGGAACAAATTGTAGTCACAGTTGAGGTCACATGGAAAGGAGGTAAGCACCGACATCAAATTTTGTTTAAGTGTTTTGGTCGTAAGCTTGGTTCCGAGCCCTTAGTTACATGGACAACAGGAATAAAGTAAGGATCACATATGAGTGAAGACAGAGGACTAAATTAAAACCCTTTCACTAGTTATTAAGGACAAAAGACGAGCTTTGTAGCCCTGAATTTGATTAAGACTGGTTGTTGGAGCAGAATTGGTCCATTCAAGACGAACATAATTTAAATTGAACCTGTAATGATGTTACACACCTGACATCACTCGATTTGGTTCATCGGGGATATCATAGTCATCAAGAATCGATCCAGAGAAGGATTTGATAGAGATGTGATAGAGAACTATAATCTGATCAAAAATGCATTTAGACTAGTGATGTGTTTACAGGTAAGACAAATAATAAAAGAGCCTTGGCTACAATAAGGGGGTTTGAAAGCAATATTATACTCACTTATGAAATGAATACATTGGTTTTTTAGAAGGGAAAACAAGTAGGGATCCTTGGCACCTCATTGGAGGTTATAGGGCAGCCTGATGAAGATATAACTACCCATACTCTGGGTTAGACCTAGAGATGGGTTATCATTTTGGTATCAAAGAGAGAGTTAGAATTTCATGTTCTTTATTGTAGATGGTTGTAGAGGATTGGAATGTAATTAAAGAGGAGTTTAGAGCAAGTGTGCTTTTGAATGCAATTGAGCAGAGACATTCTACAAAGGAGTTCATAGTTAGTGAAATATGACAAAACAAAAAAGTTGAGATTGATTCAGAGGAATTGAATTTATACAAAGGCATTATATAGAGGAGTTGAATTGATCTAGAGAATGGATAAAAAAGAGAACCATTAGAATTCAAGATCAATAAGAGATCTTAAAGGTATTGGTTTAATGTTTTTATCCTAACTCTGGATATAAGAGATTGTGTTTGTAGGTTGAAGCAAAAGATCTGTAGAAGCCAAGAAGAGCAAGGGGTTCTCAATGAGGTTCTAAGAGAACCAGGAGAATACCAACAAATCAGGTTATGGAGAAGGCTTGGTGAGGTATCAAGTAACATGCAAATGGAAAGAGCTTGTTACATAGGTAATTGAAGCTCACAATGGACAAGGAGAAGTTCACAAGAAATGGTGAAGGTGACTATTGACAGTCATGTCATGGGTTCAGAGAGAAGCCACAACAAAGGAAAAGAAGATGCACAATCTATTGGCATAAGAAGAAGGGTGAGTCAAGAGAAAATTGACAGAGAGTTGATTGAGATAAGAGTACAAATCAATCACATAAAATAGCTTCTACATAGGAAAATTGAGGAGAACCAGAGACAAAGATGGAATCTGAGAAAGAAAGTCGAGTGGTTGATGATGCAATTGTTTGAGAAGAAGCTGAGGAAAATCTTAAAAGGTTGATGAGGAGGTTGAAAAATTTAATGAGAAAGAAGGAACTTAGAGGAGTTGAGTTCATACAGAGGTCACTAACAGAGGAAGAAGTTCACTTATGTGAACCAGAACAAGGAGATATCCCTGGAGAAAAGGATGAAGAATATGAGAGACTTACTGCAAGTCTCATGAACTACTTGAAGATTTCAGATTAGCATGAGGATGTGCTGATAGAGGCATCATATGAAGTTATAAAATCTCGTGTTTTGAAAACTGGCCATTTGTGTTTGGTTGTAGATTTTGCAGGTGATGGATAGTCATTTAAATCTTCCATGAAGATGAAGGAAGATGAAAGAATGTCTTCTCAAGACATTAGGGAAGGACAAAATTAGAATTATATTCTGATGAAGGATGAGACAAGATTGTCTCATAAATACAGTCAAAGAGATTTACATACACAATTATCAAAAGTGATTTTTGAAGGATAGTTACAAGAACTTGGTGTTGCGGGTGAAGGAGAGTTGGATCATGAAGACAACCAAGTGAAGGATATAGAGAAGCACTCAAATATAGTGCTCACTGATTTTGAAGGTGAACTAAAGATGTTGGAAGACTGGTTGATCAATCCAAGGATTGATAAAGAAGACTGCATACAACTTGTAGACTTAGTGTAGAATGATTTGGAGGAACAGGTCATTATGCCAAACAACAATGGCATGCACGCAGAGGAAATGCATCAATTATTGAACAACAAAAACAACAAGTTTCAACAAGGAGACAATGACATATTCCAGTCATAAGATAAGATGGACAAAGAGACTGAGGAAATAAGAATGGTGATGGTGAAAGTACTTATAAGAAGGCATGATGAGATAAAAAGTATAGTTAGCAGTGGTGTACAATTGTTGGTGCATAATCATGTTTGGGATCCAGGGAAGTCGCAGAAAATAAAAGCAATGCAACAAGACAACAAAGCAAGAAAGAAACTACAACATAAAGTGTGGGATCCAGGAGGAGTGAAGAAGATGAAGAAACATGACCAGGAGTTCATGAAACTTTTCAACCATGGTGTAACAACCCTCCTAGTTAAGGACAACTACTCTGACAACAGGTGCAATTTTTTTTTTGTTTTAACCATGTGTGCGCGCATGTAGGAGGGGGAACAGAGTTCATTCTATCAATCCTAAATGCCCAATACCGCCTTACGGCCACAGAGTTAAGGAAAAATTCCAGAATCCTAAATAGTAAAAGAATATGTACACAGTCTCGCCAATGGATCAAGTACCCAACCCAGAACGAGGAATAAAATTTTAAGCAGTCCAGGATACGAACAAGCTTATTTTATTTACACAGTCCAGATTCGCCTAAGGACGTGGTCAATAACTAATTACATATTTGTAGACTAACAATTACGCCAATAACCATTAAGCTACAGTTTATAACCAAGATTTACGCTATAACCAATAAACCTACGTATTGTACAGTAACCATTTACCGCAAGAAAACACACCCATTGCAGAGTTTATTAGATTTACACAGTAAAACCTTCTACGGAAAAATAATGCACCCATTTCACGAAGTTATCTAGATTTGCACAGTAACTATTTACCGCAAGAAAAACACACCCATTGTAGAGTTTATTTAGATTTACACAGTCATAGGATGAAATTTTTACGCCCTCCAAAATGAGAAGGGAAACATTATGCATACCTGTGCCTGTTCACCTCCTCTGAAAGTTTGTCTGCGACCTCCTGGATGCTCCCGCTTGCCGACCACAAGGAACTCACCGGTACCTCCCAGCCAAACGCTAGGGGTACTCTCCTTCCCCCTCAGCCCCCGAGCCGCAAAGGGGCCACACACAACCCAGACGATAGCCTAGCTTCTCAGCTCGCCTCCAAGGCAGAGCTACCACTCAAGTCAGCTGAGAATCCCCAAATCCTACAAGAAATCAGTCCAGTCTCTAGTCTGGCAGCATAACAATACCAATAGCTGGAAAAAAATTCCCCTTCATTCCCCCCTCTCCCTTTCTTTTATCCAGTCTCAAACCCTAAATCCTCCTTCCTTTAGGTTTTCCCCCCTTTTTCCTTTTTATTTTCTTATGTTTCTTTTTATTTTATTTTTTTATTTTTATTATTATTATTTTTTTAAAACTCAAAGAGTAAGTGCGCTCATTAATAATTCCCTTTTATTTTTACATGCGTAAATTTTTATTAATGGTAGAGGCGGTAGGGATTAATAAATTTATGGAAAGAGAATCCACTATTCATTTTCTTTATTCTACAATTTAAAGATTAAGGAATACACGACAATTGTTTATAATATATATTTATCTTTTCATTTTTCTATTTACATGTGTGCATTCATCATTGTAATTTATCATTATCCATCATTTAAGTTCACCATTAATATATGTATATATATATATATACGATAATGAGAGATTAAGGTGGTGGCAACATGTATATGGGAAAAGTAAATGTATTACATAAAAAGGAATAATGAGGAATTAAGGGGAGGGATGGTGATTTAGTAATGTGAACAGGACATGACAAAGGGAGATGGTTACTGGAAG
>ML779768.1:699138-711151 GCA_009831015.1 Picea engelmannii | reverse complement strand
AGACTAAGGGTTCTAAGGAATAAGGCCCCCGCCTTATTGCGCGCCCCTTAGAATCATCGTGAGCGACTGTCGCAGTCTGCCCTCACGACATCGTGGATCCTCTCGAACTAGGTAATCGTTAACCTACAGTTCGAGCCACGACGTGAGTGCTAGTAGGCAGTGGCAAGGCTGCTGTCCACCCCTCTCTCTCAACCTTTCTGCAAATCGTGTGTGGCCCCTTTACTCCATATGTGAGTCTGGACGGCAAGCTATCGTCAGCCTTCATCATCAACAATCATGTCAGAAATGTCAACATCAAATCATCAAATCAAATGAAACATCATAGTAAACACATCAACCCCAAAAGCACACTCCCTGACTCAGTTCGGAGTCCAAGGGGGTTCCACCGATGCCTCTGCATCCTCAAGGTCAAAAACCCTGCACACTCAATAAAACTGAGTCAATAGCACCTGTCTACATCAAATAGTAACACATCATGTCAACTGTCAATCGCATCATAAAAGTCCAGATCACTTGCGAGCAAGTGTCCTTAATAATAAGTTTTCTCAGCGTGCCAGAGCGGGATGTTACACATGGGAGTATGATGCAGGAGCAATATAGATCCAAAACCAAGTACATTTGACAAGACCTAAGGGGTCTTTGATTTTCCTAGGGAGTGGATTCCCTAGTTCATTAATTTATTGAAATTCCTATGTTTCTAAGGAATGATAGAAGATTGTTGATTAAGTTGGAATTATTAAAAATGTATTTAGGTTGTTTAAAACATATTCGAGAGATTGAGTAAGTTAGAGAGGTCTTAGGGTGAATGAGAGATCTTAGAGATATTTTGAGGATTTTATGGATCAGAGATTCTAAAGACAAGGATTGAGTGAGTGGATTATGGAACTGAAACAAAATTAGTTTCAATACCCTTATGTATAAAATTGTAATCCTAAGAGGCATTCAGGGGGATATAGAAAATTATGAATGAAATCAAGCTAGAGAGAGAAAGAGAAGCCAATTAGAAACAAACTTGGCAGAAATAGGTCGAGAGTGTAAATTAGGCTTGTGAGGAAGAGAGAGCCTCTTTGTAATTCTTATGTATAGTGTATGGTTGAGAAATGAAATACACTCTATTTCGAGTGTTTCAAGCATTGATCTATTCATTCTGTGTTTATAGTTATGATTGAATATAAATCCATTTGTGGAATTAAATGGATATTTATCTCTGTATTACATATTCAACTCTTGGAGGATATGTGATGATATTCTGAATATAAAACTCCTCTTCCAGCATAAACTTCCAATATCCATGTCATGGAGAAACCCATATCCCCGTTTGTCTTCATATACACATCAATTCAAATGACAGAATCTTTGTTACATGTCTTGGAGTAGAGCTTCAACATAGATCGTCAAATCAAGGGAAGAGTCTATGAGGATCATTGGATCCTGACCATAAATCGTGCATGAAGTGTCAAAGTGAGTCGACGATCTAGTCAAAGAGTTCACATGAATCGTCGATGGAGTTAATGGATAGGACAAGGTCAAATGAAAATGGGTCACGAGCTCAAGGTTATATGGAGAAAAGGTAAGAGTGCCTTCTAGAGTAGTTTTTGGTCACAACCATTTTGTGAGGCCATGGTTCGATCATTATATATCATAAGATAAGGTGAGCACCTTAGGATATGTTTTAGAAATTGGCGCCATTGTTGAAATTGTGACTAGTGCTAGCGCTTTGCCTGCCATATTGTGATAGGAAGCAAGGGATGAGATTGAATAAGTCGATCCATAACTGTGATCAACGATGATAAGTTAATCTTTGGTATATAAAATGAATATTGAGAGACATAAGGGGAGATGATTGAAGATTCATTGAATTGGAACATGTTCCATTGTAGTTGGGTGCCAAGGAACAAATCATGGTCACAGCCGAGGTCACATGGAAAGGAGATAAGCACCATAATCAAATTTTGTTTAAGCGTTTTGGTTGTAAGCCTTCGTTCTGAGCCCTTAGTTACATGGATGACGGGACTAAAGTAAGGATCACATATGAGTGAGGAAAGAAGACTAAATTAAAACCCTTTCACTAGTTATTAAGGACAGAAAACAAGCTTTGCAACACTGAATTTGATTGAGACTGGTTGTTGGAGAAGAATTGGTCCATTCGAGACCACTATAATTTAAATTTAACCTGTAGTGATGTTACACACTTGGCATCACTCGATTTGGTTCATCAGGGATATCATAGTCATGTAGAATCGATCCAAAGAAGGATTTGATAGATATGTGACAAAGAGGTATAATATGAGCAATCCTGATCATAAATGATTTTAGACGAGTGATGTGTTTACAGGTGAGACAAATGATCAAAAAGCCTTATCTATAGGAACTAGGTTTGAAAGAAGTATTATACTCACTTATGTAATGAATACCTTGGTGTTTTAGCATGGATGACTAGTAGGAATCCTTGGCACCTCATTGGAGGTTATAGGGAAGCCTGGTGAAGATAGAACTGTCCATATTGTGGGTTAGACCTGGAGATAGGTTATCACAATTAAATGTAATATATATAATTTTCATATTTTAATGAGTAAGATGTATTGTATTTTATTTTTGTTAAAATATTAGTATTGGAGGATGTAACTCACACTTGTGATGTTTGTACTCATGATTTGTTAAATAGGTGATTAGGAAAGATTATCTATAATTTGTTAAATAAGTGATTAGGAAAGAGAATCTATGAAATAGACATATAAAGTGTCTAGAAGAAAATAAGGTTGATTTATTTTTATTAATGAAATGATAAGGTTGTTAAAAGTGATAGGCCCATTAGATCAAAAGGATATACATTGTCTCATAAGATGTATGAAGAGCCTTTGCTTTATTATTCCTTGCCGAAGGCAATCATGGACTCTAGCATTCGATTGAGAGTTGACCATGCATTACTTTGCTTTTGACCAGAAATATTTTTATGCTTACCAAACTTGTACATATGAGAAAAAAAAATATTATTTTTTATAATATTTAAATATATTTATCTAACACACTATTGGCTAACAATATTGATGTCTTATTTCCCAGCTTGATAGATAAGGTAATACTTTCACTTTATTATAACTTCGTTGCATCTAAAATGAATTTTTTTCCAACGTTATATAACATTGGTTTTCAATCTATCATAAATTTCATTGATATATGATTGATTATATTTAAGACATGATTTTTTCTAAAGATGACACATCATATCACCTGACAAATCAATCCAATCAATGATGCACTGCCTCACTTATATCTCCTGACAAATCAATCAGATCTATGATGCACTGCCTCACCTATCTGTGTATGCATTATGGTGAGGCAGTCACCGCATTTTATTTCTCTTCATTGCATCACCATCTCCTCGGCTCAACATTTGATCTACTTAGCATTTGAACCGCATTGCATTGCTATCACCTCATTTGAAGTTGTAAGCTCTCTTTTAGGTGCTAGGTTACTTCTTTATTTCCTCAAACTCTCTTTTGGGTGCTAGGTTACTTCTTTAGTTCTTCAAACTCTCTTTAAGTCTGTCATGCATGGTTTGCACACACAATGCAAGCATGATCTACACACAAAATGCAATGTTGCAGGTACTAAAAGTGTGCATATCAAGAAGTATCAAGCACTAACATTAAGCACAAACAGAAATGAGGAAGGGGAAGCCCAACCTTTTTAGAATAGAAGGATCAAAAATACCATACGAGGAAGGGGAAGCCCAACATTTTTAGAATATAAGGCTTGAAAATACAAGACGATTGCAACCACTTTACACTCATATGCATCAGGGAGATATTATCCATTCACACATATATCTTTTATTTTCTCCACTTCTAGTGGAGCCATGTTTTTCCATATCATAAATAGTTACATATGGATAAAATTTAGGTAAATATTAATCAAGATTAGGCTTCACCATTTCAATTTTTTCTGTTATTTGTTACAAAATTATCATATATCTCATTCAACCATTGATATGTAAAGTATCAATTATTGTACAGTTTTAAGAGCACTAATAAATGTATGACATATATATCATGAAACCATGATTATTATCATCTATTGCTTATTCTAGATTTTTCTTTTTCTGATCGAGGTTGTCCATCAATACTATTGACATATGTTCCCTATTTAGGTTTTTCTATTTCTTACTATGATAATTAAAACAATGAATGTTCTTTCTCTCGTGTGAAAACGACAAATTTTAGTTTTAAGACATGAAAAAAATGCTTGCAACAGAGAAGAAAATGTACTTCTTGTTGGATTACTGAGAGAGGGGTGAATCAATAATAGAGAAATTCAATCCTTTTTTATAATTCTCATTTACATTTAAATGGAGAGATAAGAATGAAACATAAACAAATATTTTTTAACTCTATCAAACTTAACTACTTAATTGTAACAAGTTTCATGAATTTCATTTTCAATTATTATTTATTGTTTTTTGCTCAAACTACAATACATTATCCTTCAGCTTCTTACATCCAAATGTACCTTTCAACTCTTCTAACAATGTCCCCTTCAAAGCTCCTTTATTTCATTACACCCAAGTATGTCAAGTAGTTGAAGGTTTACTCCTAATATACGAGTGCCCACATACAAATAATTAGTCACTTTATAGTAATTAGAGTACTAAGGCAAATTACCCACAGTTTCACATTTGCCAAACAATTTATCAAAGTTATATTTACACCCACCATAATCGGCCATGGAAAGTTTACTATCAAATGCATCATAGCACACCTTTGCAAAATCACCATATTATTTGAGAATTTCAACTTTCAAAACTATATTAATGAGATCTTACCAATCTAGTTCTAAATATCTTGCCACATCTTTGAAAGCACTATGTTTTTTCATAAGCCCATCTCTTCTACTACATTTATTAAATAACAAGTAAACAATTTTTGGTTGAGTCACAATCAACTCTTCATATAGAAGAATGCCATGCTCAGAGTTGTCATACATGAAGGGAGGATCCTCATCTTTCATTATATTGAAGCGAGTACAATTGATGAACAATTGAATATTCGATACATGAATTTATGACTCTCAATATCATCAAAGTAATAAAAGGCTACATATGTTAAAAGAGAAAATAAAATGAAGGATAAGTTGTGAATCTCAATGTTGTGAAAATAAAGGTAGGATAGGTTATGAATCCTTTCTACTATGAAATATCAAAAGTATAGTTTTTGGTTATAATAATATTATTATAGAGTGTATTAATAGGATCTAATGGCCTATTCCAACAACATTATTATTTATCCATAATACTCCAAAGTATGATGAAACTCTCAAAGCTATCTAATATCACCTAATTAATTTAAACTTATATATATACACCTATCCTAATTAATAGGATCTAATAGCATATTCCAACAACATTATTATTTATCCATAATACTCCAACGTATGATGAAACTCTCAAAGCTATCTAATATCACGTAATTTTTGTTATATAAGTTTAAATTAATTAGGTGATATTAGATAGCTTTGAGAGTTTCATCATACTTTGGAGTATTATGGATAGGATTGATATGCCTAGTCATTTTAAAAAGGTTTTGAAAACTTCAATCTACACTTATGACATTGTCAATATTTATTAACACTTAGTTGTGTCCCATTCTATTTCGGTTTTTTAAAGATATGGAGTAGACACTATCACTTCTACTTAGCTTTTAGGCTATGCATAAGCAATACATTATTGCAATTCTCAACTATTTCATAATTATTTTAGCTTTTAGCTTCATATTAGATACAACTACTACCTTAAACCATTTCTAAGAGGGCTCCTAATTTCACTTGTTAATTTTTTATGTTATGATATAAAAAATCAGTTAGTCCCTATTTTAGGATTATGTTTACCATTTGTTTAATTAATAAATAAAATAAATATTTTTCAGATATTTAGTGTAACTATATTCACTTTTTTGTTTAATCTCATTTTAAGTTCTACTAAAAGACCAATTTCAATTGTCCTACAATAACACACCAACAACTGAATTTAGATTCGGAATTGTTGAGCCATTCAAGCCATTCTTACAATGGATGAACTTAATTAAAACAAATCTTAACGTTAACTAAACTACGCTAACATTTATTTCTATTTTTAAATCTTTAACAATAATAATAGGACTGCAATTAGGATTAGAATTTAAAGGAGTAGGTTTTGGGTAAAGGAGTAGGTTTTGCATGCCTTTAAAGAATCGATCTTTTGCACCCTCCGTGTTAATGATTACTAGTTGTCCTACCAACCCCAGGTTTTGCCACCCAACACGAGCTGGCTTTTTTTTTTCCAATGGAAATTAACCTGTTGGGAACCCACCCCGATACTTCCCCACATTGTGGATGATATGGGAGTGGAAAGCAGCAGCCCGAGGGACTCGTAGCCAGGCTTGAACTCGTGACCTCTCCCCAAACTGGGAGAGTGTGTGCATGTCTTTGCCACCAACACAAGCTGGCTTACACAACTAAAATGGTCGCATCAAACACGCTGGAATTAGACATCGGTCGCATAAAATGTGATGGAATTAGTATTTATGATTTCAAGATATATTTGACGGTCGTAAATTAATGCCATATTTTTACAAGATTACTTTCAAAGCTAGATTTAACTTTCTATCAACTTGCATTTTCAAATTTCTTTTTAAACTTTTTTTAGTTGTTTTATTTTTATTTTTTATGTTATTATACCTGCACAAAGGCAGGGTATTGTAATCACTAAGCAGTCAAATTAGTGAAATTCAGTTATTATACCTGACCAAAGGCAGATTATAGTGTAATCACTAAGTAGTCAAATTCAATTATTTGACTTTTAATTAATTGTTTTTAATTTTTTTCATCAAAGTTTTAAGTTTTTATAATGATGTGTATATATTTTTATAAAATAAGATTTTAAAAAAATAAAAAATTATTTGAGTTGACTATTCTTTAATTGTGTGAGAGGCTAAAAAAATCTATTCCTAGCCTTGATTTGAGTTGTCGGAACTTCTCCCAATCCCTTGTCTTTGCTTGTAGGCACATTTAACTAATACATAAACAAATGTATTGGGAAGCCAACAAGTAAATCGCAGTCTAGTCTTTGAGCGCAAAACTAAATCACATAATGAAAACTATGAGAAAAACAAAATCTTGGGATTTGTTTGGTTTTAGGCATGGGAAGGATCAATGTCTAAAAGGTAGAAAATTCAATTTGTTTGGGATTATTGTATTAGACCGTTTTCATGTATGAAACTATAAGGGATTTATAACAAATATGTCTTCTCAACTTTCATTTTGAATGCATTGAAACCACAGAAAATCTCAACACACAATGTGTATTCCATATTGATCCATGTATATTTATAAGTTTGAATTCTTTGCTTCCACTATAACGATTTTGGACAAACTTGGTTCATTATTCTATAATTGTGTTGAAGGAAAAAACAAATTTATTTCTTGTCATTGGTTTGCGACCAAACCTTAGATGAAAGTTTTGAATGGCACTCGTATTTTACCAACCCTTATTTAGAGGCAGCTTTTAAAATTATTTAAATTGGTTTCTTGTGATCTTCTCGCATAATTTTTCCTAACCAAATGACATCTAAGATCCGTTGCTCCATCCTCACAATGTTAACAAGTTTGCATCCTTAGTTTGTTTCTTTTTAGAACACCAGGAAACTTCTTTAGAGCCAAGAGTGAAAAAGTAACAAGAGGTGGAGGGAAGCCTATCGGCCGAGTGCAGTTGGTCGAGCGCATAAATGCATTGTCTCTCTATTATGTGATTCCTATCAATGGGTCAGTCGAGGGATGCTAGGGAAGTCATTTTGGGAAAAATAAAAGTCATGGGCACTTAGCTTGTATATTAGACTTTTGTTTTTTATTGTTTACATAACATTAGGCATATTCCATATCTTCATAATTGTAATAAATCTAGAAGTGGGCATTTTAGTATTTTTTTTGGTAAATTCATTCCTCTATTTTTAATTTGTTCTTTATTACATGAACTTTGGATCTATTCTTTATTATGCCATGAACTCTAGTTATTTTTTATTATGCCATGATCTTTAGTTGTAATTAGTCTTTGATGGTTGAAAATCCTTCCAAGTGAACTTGTAGATCTGATTTTGTTAATGTTTGTACAAGATATTCTTCATTATTTAATAACAGGTTAAAATGGTTTGAAAAAAGTACAAAGGAATTGTGATTTGGTTTTGATGATCATGATAGAACCTAGTTTGTTTTGGCTATTGATATCATGTAAGGGTAATTTATTATATTTTGATACTTTGAAATAAAAATAATTAACATGTTTTTAGGATTATAGATATTTGCAAAGGATTTTACATTTAAAAAGGAAATATGATTCTTTGGATTCGATACTATTGTGGTCTAGTGGTTAGAACATTCGACTGTAAATCCAATTCAAAGTATGATGCCTACTTCTTTTAAGAATAAAAGTGCTATTTCAATATGTGGATTGGGTGTTTATTCAACCCATGGACAATCATGGTGATGCAGGATTTCATCTTGAAGATATTAATGTCATTGCTTGGTTTTCATGTGTGCATTTACAAGGCATGTTCAAAATTTTTGTTGTTTTTTATATTTAGAAAATTATGAAGCTTCTTTGAAATCAATTCTATTCTTTTTTCTAGGTATGAACTTTTGTTTTTATTTGTTTTTAAATAGAAAAACATAGAATTTTACTTGAAGAACAGAGTGGAGGGTAATACACATTATTCATTAGATCCATCTCTAAAAGTGTGAGCCTTGGTTTGGATTTCTTTAAATTATTCTATCTTTATTCATGTTTGAGCCCTTTTCTTTCATTCTTGAAATAATGGTGTGTGAAAGCTTAATCATGTATACAAAATATCTCTTGACATACATTGAAATTCTCCACCATTGGAAAAGATTTCTACTAATCCCTTGCAAATATTTTTGGTTGTATACAAATTTGTATAAATATCATTGAAAAATAGTTTTTGGAAGAACCCACTCTGCAACATATCATTTAGCTCTTCCAAGATTATAGTATGTTGCAGTTTGTGTTATGAAAACCAATAGTTGTTATCAAATGTTGGATTATGGGCAATCAACGTGGTTACCTGGGTGAGAATCATTATGGCGAACAAGCAAGTGATCTCCGATAAAGGATATAACTTCATATTTGATGAACAATTATATTAATTTCAATGTTAATAGGTTTATATAATGCTCTCCAAACTCATCATTAGATGTTTTATTATTGGTGTTTTTTATTTTTCAGATTATGTTTGCTTTCCATAACATTTTTTTATGTTATCTTCATACTTATATAACCCAAATAGAAGAGGAAAGAAACCATTCAATTGTTCATGTCTTCAATATTCTAAATGAAATTGTGTGGACATATTGACTATAATGAAAATTCATTCAAAGAATAGTCAGAGGGTTTGGTGCTTCAATAGTCATCTCAACTGAAAGGTTTTTCCTCATCCTTCTCTGGGTGAATTTTGTATGCACTTTGGATGGAACTTCATTCTCGAGAAATTGTTAAAGTGATGACTCTATCATGCACTTTGGACTATGGATCTCATTTGAATCGGTGGTTTCCAACCTCTAATTGAATTGTATCGGTGACCCAAGAAAATGTCATGATACATAATGACTCTCTATTTTGTCCTACAGAATAGTCCTTTGAAGATTCTCTTTATATATTACCATTGTATTGTTCTTGAAAGCTCCATTAGAAACAATAATTGGGGTTGACTTAACGATAAACAAGCATCTCAAGAATTCCTTCATCACATCCTTCCATCGTTCATGCATTCACATTTACCCCCACTAGAATACCTTTTGAAGTATTCATTTAAAAAAAAACAAATCCCTTGATCGTTGAATAACATAACCGCCTAGATTCACTTCGATCTTCCCTTTCCCCTGCTTTAGGGATATGTTAGTAATAGTTTCACTAAAGGGATATTTATATACTTTGAACGAATAAAATTGCAAGACCATTTCTTCTGTTTTATAGCCAAAAACACATAGAATTATTCACTAGATAGACAAATAGATCCTGGACAAAGAATATTACCTTTTGCATGGATGGCTCGATCTTGGAGGTGGATGGTTGGACAAAGAATATCATTGTTGGCATTATGATATTGGAGGTGGATGGGTGGACAAAGAATATTACCACTGGCATTATGTGAGTTATTGACAACCCAACATAAAAAATATTGTTTTGCTCTCTTTTTCTTGTAATGTATCCAAAATGAACACAAGGTTTTGATTAATTTCACTCGTTCTTTATATATATTTTTTCAAATAAATTTATTTGGTTTATTACTAGTTGTTTTTATAATTGAGGGATATACATTTCATTTTACTATTACTAAACAACAGGGGGACAAAACTTATTTTTACTAAAGACACGAAGAGAGGAGTGAGTATTAATATTTGCCACTTTTAGCTTTAGATATAAGTAATTACACAGAACATGTTCTTTTAAAGGGACGTACCCTTCCCATCTTTCATCGTCTGTCCAGAGCCTATTAAAAACCCAAGAGTTTATTAAAAACCCCATCTATCAATTCGCTCCTAATGCAAATTTCCAAGTGTATTTCGTCAAAACCTTATTACAAATCAACATGTGTTGGGAATCCTCTAATTGTCTCTTTGCAACTGAGCGAGAAGAATGTGTTTTTATAATATTTAAATCTCTCGCCTAAACCCTCCCACACATTTAATATACAATATTCATTTCCAAGGCATGCATTATTATTTATACTCCAAGATTCTGATTCTTAGCATCTAAAATAAAAATTCACTACTCATAGCCAAAACTGTAGCATTTTTTCACATTTAAAGTGTCGCCATAAAACTCACCAATAAAAAAGACGTTGTTGCAATTTCATGTTCCAAATTAGTTAAATTCACAAGATTATGCAACCGCTGCTACATTTTCATGTTCCACAACAGTTAAATTCACAAGATTATGTAACATTTAAGCTGTGTTTCTAAAAAATTTGCATTCAACGCTCTAAACTCCCTCGTATCCAAGAATCCATCTCAAATTTAACAGGATTCAAAGCCAAGACTTACCATTGAGAAGTAGTCCTTCGCTATAATGCAATCATAGTTTAGTGCTTTTAACTCTTTATCCTTCAAAATGTGTTTCTCTTATTTAGGCCCTGTTGGATGCCAATTTAAGTCAAGTGTTTTTAACCCTTTATCCTTCGAAATGCTTTTCTCTTATTTCGGCCCTGCCACACCTCAATTTATGTTAGATGGACCCTATGGACAGTCATTTATGGGACATCCACGTGTCTCCCCATATCTAGATAACATCACAGATTTAATAGATGAAGAAATTTTTCCTCTTAGCGGTAAATGCTAGTGGGGATCCTAACATGTTTTGCCTAATGTGTGGGCACGTGGCATGTGATTGGCCCCAAGAAAAACTAGTTATGGACGTTAGTGTCTTTTTTCTTTATCCTTGATCTAGTTTACTTTTCAACGTTGCATAAACGTTCTACTTTTTGGGTATTTTGGCCAGAATCATGCAATATAAATTTGGACAAAATTCCTATTTTTTTTTTGTTTAAATTGCATTTTGAATGCATAAATGGATTCAACATGCTGAAAAACCCCTGGGGCACTCTGATTATAAAAACTTAGTGAAACACCCTTGTTTTAACCCTTATGAACTAAGAATGTATTATGTAATTATGACTTAGGCTGGTGAGCCAATAAAGTTGAAAAGGGGCGAGAGTGCCTAGGAAAATGTAATACCTCATATACATTAACACAATACATTGTTGGTTGCAAGACGAACAAGGACAACATAGATAGGGGGCTATGATTCCACGAGAGAAGGGGCTTGAGGGGCTAAGTCTTTTTATTATTATTTTAATTACCCATAATTGATTTTATGGAGAAAATGGGTTACATGAGCTTCTTGGGAGAGAGGTCAGGTGGCTCTTGTCTTCATATAATTATTTAAACATCCCTTGGGGGTTGTTTTTTTTTT
>ML779768.1:678820-699101 GCA_009831015.1 Picea engelmannii | reverse complement strand
CCTTTTCCTTCACTCACTCTGGATGAATTTGTGTAATATTGGTCTGAGAATGGATACGAATGGTTGTTTGGGTGTCTCTTGGTTAAGTTTGCTCACAATTGCGAATCCCGAGAGTCCCAACATGGAGATTATTGACCAGAAGCACTGGAGTCGTGGAAGGAGATGGACAGCTTGAGGGATTGGATGGAAGATAAGGGAGTCCATTCTCTTGGGTTGTGCAGGCTGGGTAGAAAAGAGCTGGTGTACTTTGGATTATTGTGAGTGTTGAAAGGTTTTTGATAGCTTGAGTGATGAAAGGCATGTTAGCTATGAGATTGATGGTAGTTCAGATAGAACTATCCACAACTAAGAATCCTTGGAGTTCCAAGTAGGGAGATTTCCTGACCAGTGGCACTGGATCCCGTTAGAGAAATGGGACAGCCTGAGGGACTGCATGGCAGAGAAGGGTGTCCATTTCTTTGGGTTGTGCAAGCTAGGGGGGAAGAGAGTTGGAAATTCAAATTTGTTATGTGGTTGGGAAACTTGAGAGCTAGTTATCCAACTGCTGTGTGTTTTAGATTTGGCCTAGGACCCGTCCTTATGGATTCATATCCCTATCTCGGGGGTGACCTGTTGTTGAGAGTAAAAGAGAAACAATGTCTATGGTTGGGAGGAACGTCCTTGGTTTGCATCCAGTTGGTGGACGTTTACTTGCAAAGATAAGTGCTCTCTGTGTTTTTTGTATAATGTTTAGTTCTGCTATGTATTTAATTATCTCTGAGATATGTATTTTTAATGTGCCTGTCTGTTGGTTATTTGTTGTGCATGACACATTATCTGCTTCTTTATGTTGTAGCATGGATCTTGTCTTATGCATGTGATTTTCATGCCTCTAACTTTAATAAGAAGTCCTTTGATTTCGAGATTGGATCAGAGAACTGAGGCTTTGGACTGCAGTGTGCCCCGCCTATTGGTGGCTGGGTGTGTTGTAGCCTATCTAAGCCTTTTTTAAGAGGCATAGCCTAGCCTATGGGTGGTTGGGTAGTTACATATTGGTATCAGAGCCAGGTTGAAACATTGGGTCAGTATCGGTCAGGTTTGTTGGTCAGAGTCTCGTGGTTGAGATCGATTTATGACCTTGAAATTGTGAAGCTCAGGAGGAATGGCGTTGTAAAGTCCACGCAGAAGCCAGAGCGTCAAAGATCCTTTGTAAGGGATCGTGACCATCCCTTTTGAATTTGGGAACAATCACCACTGTTGTTCCTGAGTCTGTACTTAAGGCTTGAAAATATAGTGTCAAGGCATCCGAAAGTAGGTGAGAGATGGGTAAGAGGGTAACGTCAACCTTCGGTATAAGAAAATAGGGAAGATTTCTGCGTTCGTGTCGTCTAGCTTCCAACTGTTCCTGAGTATTTATATCTTGTTCAATGGCTGCCCATGAACGTTCAAGTTCGTCCTGGTTATTAGCAGTTTTAAGGATTATGTCAAAAAGGTTTAAGGATATATGCGTTTGGTTCGAAAGTCTGGGTTCAATATTAGGCTGTGTTGCTGCAGGGACAGTCATGGAGGAACAGTGAGATTAGGAAAGGATTTAAAGAGATATTTAAATGTTGTCTTGATTTGGTCGAAATAAAGAGAGTTTTACGTTTTTGGAATAAAATAGCAATGCAAATTGAAGGCTCTTTCCCGTAACTATATTATATTTTATATAAAGGTGAGAGGTGAGAGAAAAACATTTGGCTACATATAACGCAAGGTTCCTATCAAAGAGAAAACTCACATATAAAAAGAAGAGGAAATTAGTAAGAAAATAACTGACATAGCAAAGAATATACGTAGAATTCTGAATATGCAAATTGGTCTTACATCCGCTGATAGCTGGTGCAGAGGAAAGGCAATAAACAAATAAAGAAAACCATAATCCTTTTGTTATAATAGTGGTCGTACTAAAGTATAACAAAGCACGTCAATTATGAATAATGGAATGAAATGAAACATGAAATACAAAGAAACAAACTTGTAACATAGTCTTGACGGAATCGAGAATCTCCAGATTTTCTTATATTAACTTCTCGAATGCAAAAACTCTATTACAATCGACTAAAAAAGGTCCAGCCTTGTTTATTTCGTTTTGTGATATATTTATACAACTTTACAGATCAGTTAGGCTCTCAATGGTTACACAAATTCAGTTACAACTGGGAGGAGCTCAATAGCTCCCTTTCTCTTACTCTATCTTCACTTGGTGCCAGGTGCTCATCTTCGCGTAGATTCGGTGTATGCAATACATCTGTCCACAAATTTAGATACGATCTGTGAAGGTTCCGCTTGACAGCTGGCCTCGGCGAACTAGCATTCTTGGGCTAACTGCTGCAGCTTGTCCCCCATTTGTGCATCGACGATGTCGAGGGAACTTATTTGCGCGCTGGGTTGGATCAAATGCTTATCAACTCGAGCCATGTTCACCCTGTCTATTTGATATATCTGTCAAATCTCTCTCCTCCTTCTCTTTCAGATCGAGCGAGATTTGTTCTACATTCATCTGTATTAAAGTTTCGACATCGCCTCCAGTGTCCATACCCAACAACTCGCCCTTTATAGAATTGAAGGCTTCTTCTCATGAATTGGTCACTTTTTGGGCTTGTTCCTTGCCCAGGGTAATGTTATGCTCCCAATCCTTCAACAAAATGTTACCTCTAGTTTGTTCTGGGAGAGTGAGTCTGGGGGAACCTGCCGAAACTCTGTCATTCGTGGATATTACCACCTCCTGGAAGGTGACACAAGCCGCTCTTGCATCTCTTTCTCTGTCAGTCAGGTTCTCGGAAACCCGATGCATCAATAGACAATCCTCTCAGATTGTTCCTACTTTGGCGAGCAAACTCTGTTGTGCACAAGAGATCTTGCTCTGAATCTGGGTCGCTCGGGATTTAAACCCCTCGACATTGATCACCCTACTTTCAGCAATATCCACCTGAGCCTGTAGCTCTGCAATCATAGTCCTCTGCTGACCAGCCTGCACCCGACCATCTCGGATCACTGAATGTGCTTGTTCCAACTTGGCTTTGAGCACTTCTATTTCCTTTTTATCAGCTAGTCGGGCCAGTTCTTTTTCCCCACTCACCTGACCTCTAGCGCTTTTTGTGGTCGAAGCTACTCTGGCTTCGAGAGTCTTAATCAGGCGATTCTTTCTTTTGAGCTGATTTTTTAACATCCCGACGGAGAATTGATTTGCCGATGCATACGCTCCTAGCGTTCCTGCAATCTCCGTGGCAAATTCCTCATTCTTTTTGTTCTTTCCATCGATCATAACTTTGAATTTTTTAGCAGTCAATCCTTCGTCCTGGTAGAACTCCCTTTTCACCACCGCTTTTCTCTTTTTGTCGAAGAAGAACTCGTTTGGAGGAAGTTCTTCTGCTCTGATAGGTCTCAGCTCCTCATCGAAGATCCATCCTTCTTCTATATTTCGTCGCATCAACTGCAAGGGGGTGACAGAAGTGATGGGTTCCCCGATCTGTTTCGTTGCCTCTCCTGGTGTGACGACCGAGTCCTGCTTCTTCGGAGGTTCAGGGGTCTTCATCTCGGTTTCCGACTTCTGGGTCTCTGGTGGGTCCGGATTCTGTGTCTCTACTTCGGGCTTATTCCTTTGATCCCCCTCGTTATGGCTTTTTCCTGAACCAGAAGTTATTTCTTTGGGGCCTTCATCATCCTTCGGTTCCATCTCAGAAGCGCCAGGGCTCCCTCCTCGCAACACAGCAGGAAGACAACTTCGTCTGTTTTCCTGAAATTTTAATACAGAGGCCATGTCTTCGGGTGCTAAAGATCGGATCCGAACTAGCACTTCCCCATAAGATCTCACCCCTCAGAAAATGTCATCCGAGGGTGAAAACTCGTGTTCAAACCTCTTCAGCCCACAATTAGCTAAATGGTTTCTTACAATTTTCTAAGGATCATATTTTTTATATTCAATGGAGACCAAACTCAGGTCTTCTAGGGCTGCAGCCTCAACTTTAGCATGCCCGAAATCCAATAAAGAATAAGAATTTAGTCGAACAGGGAAAAACGGCCATACCTTCTTCGAAGATGCTTTGAGATCTTTACTCACCCCGCCAATCACTGTTTGTCGGGAGATCTCGCGACAAGCCAGCTTGTCAGGGATGAACAGTGGTAGTGCAAGTGGGGGAACAGCAGCTCCGAAAACTCTGAAATAGGAAAAATTTGCTTCTACATACCAATCCTCTATACCACTCAGATTTGCAGCAATGATGTCCGAGATATGAGGTGGCGAACGACCAAAAATGGCGATGTGCAGGGGCACCATCACCCAGTTGAAAATTTCGTAAATAAATTTGTTCGCTTTATTCTCCCAGAGCTTGTCGTGATACTCATGTACAGGTTTTTCTTGGGCTGGATTCCAAGCCTAGTTCATCAAAGGGAATGGTGTCATGGAACATATCGCATCCATGATATACGCAGACATGAAAAATGAGGATTGTCTCCCGCTTTCCTTTTGCTCCCGATACTCTGTGACCCTGTTGGCCAGACTGTCTGAGGGCATCTTTGCCCAATTGAACGAGCAACCTTCTGCAACCCAAAATATAAGAGGCACCCATGCGATGTAGAAATGCGAGGTGTCTTCTCTCCCAAAAAGACAACATGTCATCATGGCCACATATTTATACTATGGCTCCAAAGAAGCGATAGAATATACGCCCTCGTCATTAGCTCTGAACTTCACGGCGCGCGAAACCCAATCTTTAATCAAACCGGGCATGGTTTTGTCATATTCAGTGCACTCCTTCTGTTTGAATCCCTCCAGGAATTCATCATCATACGTGTATTCAGATGTTGTCGGGAGATTATACATGGTTTGGATGTGCTCCGGTCTAAAAGTCCCGACCGTGACCCGCTGGTTGTTCATGATAGTTCTGGTGGGTAAGTCTATGTGATCCAACACCCATCGGATCATATCATAATAGGGAAGCAACCGTGGTCTGGTTGCTACCTTGTGCATTCCAGATTGAACGACAATCTTGTATTTAGTGTTCAAATCGTCCTTTTCATTGTCGTCTGAGTCTGAATAATTCACCAACTCAGTTTGTAGAATATCTGAAACAAACGACCAGCTAGAGACTGAATCAACACTCTGGGCCGAAGTGTCGGAGACATTATCCGAGCCTTGCCCTGCCACCTCTATATTCGCCTTCGCTTCTTTCCGTGGAGCCATGGCTGAAACTTGTGTTTTCGCTCTCCTCTGATAAAACTGTGTATACATGCAGAAAATAGTTAACTCAGAAAATGACGAGCTCTGTGTGCTTATGAAAAACGTTTTCATTATAATAAAATGAGACTCCTGTATATATTTGAAAATTCTGTACTCTTCGAAATAAGTCTGTCAAATCACAATTAGAAACAAATTTATTGCATAAAATCCGATCTTATTATTCGTGGATTCACCCTAATTCTTCATTAATGTCATAAATGTTTGTCGGTTTGACAGGTAGTCAGGGCATGGAGAGCAAGTAGCTACCTCGAGAAAAACGCAAACCTCGATGCGCGGGACATATCTTGCTTTATTTTAAAATATTCAAACCTAGCAACGTTAATAATTTTCTCGCTTTTCGCAGCATCGTGGATTTCCTTTCAACATTTTGAGTCTTCAACTCGTGAGACTGCGAGGACCGATTTTGGCTTAATTAACATTTATCGCGATTTGGAGCGTCATTAATTTCCTAATCATTCTATTCGCTATATCGCGACTCAGAACTTCGAAGACAAGTTTTTGGGAGGTTAGTACGCCGAGTCGCGAAACTGCGAGATGGCGATAATTAAGACTAAATTAGGGGGAAGAAAACTCAGATTAGGTAATTAATTAATCGTTCTATAATTACGTCGCGACTTCGTGAGTCGGAGTTTTAAATGCCGTAACTTTCTAAAAGATTGTGCCGAGTGGCGAAACGCCGAGAATAGATTTAACCATGGTTAGATTTTTACCTTTAATCCTTGACCAGGGTTATCATAAAGTACCTTGTGTTCTCGGCTCTCGGGGATGAAAAGAAGAACATTTGGGTTTGACGAACGCTGAGGCACGAAACCCTGACGACGTCTAATCACTGAGTTAAGAAACCTTACCCAGGTTTCCGTCTCGAGTGAAAAATTAAAATGAGTTCGTCGTTTCGTGACTCGGGCCGTGTGAATTCAAGTATTAAGGTATCCAACTTGTGAGATCCCGAAATAAAACCAAAGGATCAAACATTCTTACAAAAGTGGACTCGTTTTGAGGGGAGAAAAAGCATCGCTTCTTATTCGACAAGGTTGCATAGTTTTTTTTTTTTTCNATCAAAAGGACCTCTTTAGATTTCAAGTATCAAATATTGAAAATTGTGAAGGATAAAAATAAAACAAGGGAGGCTCCAACATAGGCTCCAACTAGGGATCACGCCTCCCTGTGAGGTAGGAAGAACAGTAGACCAGGTGCCAATATTGGGTAAATGGATTCAAAAGATGAAACATGCAGAAAGATTCCATGGAAAAAGGATCGAAGGGGGAAAAGACTTCATTTTTTACCTCGAGAATTTTTTTTTTTTTTTTTTTTTTTAATTTAAATCAGATACTCTTTCCAAACACAGCTGTAGTCTCTTTCACAATTTTCCTTTTCCCACTACTAACTTCGGGTAAGTTTCAAGACAGTCGAAACGACCCTAGGAGATTCAACAGATCTTAAGTCTCTCGGCCTGCATAAAAAAGAATGAGATTATATATTTTTAAATTGGGAAGTCTCGTTTGAATTTGGGATGTTGATCAGGTTTTAGAAAGAATTGGTTACCATAGTAGAGTGATGTTTATGTATAACAGCCTTACAGAAATCTCAGACATTGCTTCACTGCCAGCGAGCTTGTCCAGTACCCCGGTGAAGTTGTCTGGCCCCTTTTCACTGAATTTCATTTCACCACTTCGGAAAATATTTATGCATTTAAATGCTAAGACGAGGGCAATCATTTCTGAATTTCCTTTCATTGTCTTCCTGGACTAGGTGGGGGCAATCATTTTTGAATTTCCTTTCACCACCTGTCTTATAATTCACTTTTTTGAGCATGAAGATCGGGGCAATCAGTTTGTATCGAGGCTGATATCTGTGTAATATTTTGTATCAGAGGTCTGTCAACCTATTTAAATTACTTGGTACCAAGCTTCCCTTGACCTTCACAACACCTTCGTTCTTAGGAAAAAAAAAGGAAATTATATTTTTTAAGGGACATCCCCGTTCGCACCCAATTCGTCACCAGGTGAGCAAATCGAAGGTGCTTACATGCCCTGTTGGGTCTTGCAGAGCATGACAGCTGTGGAAGAAAGGGTTAGAGGAAACAAAACAAACTACAAGCAAGAATTAAATAAAAACAAACTAAACTGTGAGCATATGGATAAAGAAACAATAAACACAAAAAAGACACCGATATCACCAATGGTTTTGAGCTGGTCAATTGATGAAATCAGAGCACGATGAAGGAAGAGAACTATGGTTCCTTCTTCCCCCAAAGGAAGGCTTTTGAGGCCCTCACAAACTTGCTTTCCTTACAATGCGAAGAAATGAGAATGATGGTGAAAGAACTCCCAGCACATCCACTCAATGGAGAGGTGAATGGCCCTGTGAGATGTTGCCAATGTGTTATCGTCAAAGAATGAGCCCTTGACAATATTAGCAGCATAACAATACCTGAAATTCCTTGCGAAAACAATGTTTCTTCATGGCTTTTTATAGTAGATCACCGGGTGATTATGTAACCTCTTCAAAGTGTGAAAAGGGGCTCTTTAGGGCTTCATTAGGTCATTAACCCGCCTACCCTGCAGATTCAGCTCGGATTTGGGAGTCAAATCAGATTAGGAGCTGGCCCGTAAGTGGTTGGGAGGCCGGCCAATTCAATAAATGTGTCGTTTTAGCAGGTGCGCAGGTTTTTGCGATGACAGTCGCGCGTCGTGCGCGCATGCGCGCATAGCACGTTCTTGTCCTGCGCATGTGCGCGCGCACCAAACTACTGTGAAGCGCCCTTCAATTTTTGGTTACTTTGTATAGTTTTTGACCCTTCTAGAATGCTGTGAGATTAATTTAGTTCCATGAATGACTTCATTTCTGTTTTGATGATGCGGAGTTCTTGTCGCCATGTGTGGACGAAATTTCAGTGATAACAGATGCCCCCTGATGGATGAGGTTAGGAGCATACGTATAGCTGAAATCCATCAATGTTTCTTCCACTGAGAATGTTGTTTGTAAGGGAGAGAAATAGTGGGACCGTTCAGAGCGATCCGTTGGAGAAAAAAGGAACTGATAGGACTCGACCTTCTGAGAGTTGTGCAGAAAAATATACAACTGTGTACAAATGAGGTGGGCATGCACCATGCTCATGTTATGTAACTCTGAAAAAAGATGACGGAAGTGTTGGTGTAGACAACTGCAGCGCCCTCGGGGGCGGTAATGATAAAGGCAGAAGACAATTCTGCAAAGGAACATACTCTGAATAATAGGCAATGATCGCGGTAATAAGCAGCGACGATGATGTGGGCATTGATGTCCCTACCAAGTTCAGAGGTCTTCGGCAAATGACAAAAATAACTGCAATAGTCGCAAAGTAAGACCCACCATAACATGAGAAAGTGTTGGCGTCGAATGTTATGGGGGCCAACGAAAGCAGGGAGCAATGGTGTTTCACCCTGTGCCGTCCGAGATCTCTCATTACAATAGAAAATGAGAATCAAGATACTGTCTCCCTTCTGGAAAAGTGTGTTGATGTCGACAAAAAGGGGGACACGACTCCCAGAAGCAAAGGGCTCCGTGGAATCTACTGAGGTGAGGAAGTGGCAGAGGTACATGGACGAAGTCAAGAAGTGGGAAGACTCAAGACTTCCCTTGGCTGGAGGATGTATGAAAGAAACAGTGGCCGCAACCGTGTAACAAGGTCAAGTGTCAGGGGGACGACAAGACCAGTGATAAGTTGTGCCAGAGGCGGGACAAGGTGAAAAAATTCAGAGGGTAGAGGTAACTGACCTGTGGAGTACTCTGAAGATATGGACGATGCCGACAAGGGTAGATGATAAGTAATTCTCCAACCAAGGGTGACATAGGTTGCGTGTGGCCAAAAGAAAGCAAGTCGCAAACGGTGACGACAAAGAATGTAATGACTGGAAATAAAGGCATTTATACAATAAATAATGAATAATTTTTGGGGAGAAATGTACAAATACAGAAACGGGTGCCCCAATGTGAAATGCGTTCCCCAGGGAAGGCAGAGTTTTCTTGGGAAACTGATGAAGGGTGGGGGCCCCATTGGTGAGTTTCTGTATGAGGTAGGTAAAATGAGGGTAGGTTCGCAGATGGGCAAACTGAGTGTGGATGAAATGAAGGGCTCATGATCCTGCGGAGGTGCAGGTAAAAAATAGAACCATAAAGAGATAATCTGGGAGTCCATGTGGGAAAGCTAGCAAAATGAAGAGAAAGAGTATGTGGCTGATTCACGACATGATGAAAGACTATTGGGACTCCCATCCCTAAAGGGTAATGAAGAACAGCATGAGTGTCAAAAAGTGTCAAAAGGTGCTATGAATGGGACAACTCATGTGGGTGAGAATGCTATACCGGGTTACAGTACCGAAGATGCAAATGGAGGCGTGGGTACTGCAGAGCCGAGAATGAGGATCCTAAAGGCCAATATCAGAGGGTGTGACTGGAAATGTAAATGCAATACAGTGGGAGAGACTACATGCCAGTGCTGAATATATACCTGAAGGGATGATGTCGATGACCGATGAGCAAGTACCTGCGCACATAGCAACCAAATACCCAAAGTGAACAATATCTGAAGAGAATCAAAGATATGAGCTTGTATTTGACAAATGTGACTATGTGCATGCATACCTGACCATGATATGAAAAAAAGGTGCCCCGGGGGCTCATGATGAAAACCGGCCCAGGGACTACTGAAATGTAGGTGACGAGACGTTGATCCCATGGCTGAAGACGGTTTGAAAAACTGACACCTTGGGCTCCCATAATGTTGAGTGGAAGTTTGGCAAAAGGCCTATATATAGCTATAGGGCCCACATTGCCACCTCATTTGTACCTACTGCTACAGTGACTGGATGAGTAGATTGCAGAGGAGATTTGGAGTTTCAGGGAACACGGGTTATCCGATCGACGGTGTGCGAGTATCAGGTTAGTGGTCTGATCATCCTGCATAGAAATAGGTTTCCAATTTTTTGGCAGGGTAGGTACGGGGGCCCGTACAGGAGGTTTAGGGGGATTTTTCATAGGATGTGGGCCCGCATGCATGGGCGATTCAGTGGAAGGCGCGCATACGTGCGTGCCTGTCCACAGAATAGACGTGCATGGGTGCGCGTGAGAAAAAATTTAAGGCGCGCCCTAGAGGTGCGCCTGTGAGGTGTACAGTCACACACTAGTGCGCGACTGTGATGTGGACAGTCGCACTTTTGAGCGCGGCTGTAAGCATAGACAGGCGCGCTCAAGAGTGTGCATGTGTAATGAACAGGCGCGCTTGCGAGCGCACCTTTTGAATGAATAGGGGCGCATAGATGCGCGCCTGTGTAGTGAAAAGGTGCGCATACGTGCGCGCCTGTGGGTGAAAAAACCGCGCCTTTGAGGCAAGTTTTAAGGGGTAAAAAATGAGTCTTGTTGATGCCTTGGATGGTTTCATAAGCTGACATAGGGCTCTGTTTTGTGTGCAAGTGACCAGCAGTTACTATGGCGGTTCGGTAGCGTGAGAGAGATTGGTCACAGTTGCGAGATGTTGTGGGCAATGTCGGGCCTGAGGTGCGAGCGGCTTTAGCAACCTGTGGGTTGCTAAAGTTTTTTAAGTGTCCGTTGATACAGGCACAGGAGTACTTACTCCAGTTCCTGCTCCGGATGTGGAGTCCGGATCTTCACTGCTTCCTCGTGCGAGGAGAGAAGATCCCCTTCACTGCGGTGGAGGATATCTATTTTTTGACTGGGCTCCCCTTCCGGGGAACACCACTGCCGGTAGAGCCTGTACTGCCGAGGGACACACACTTGCGGGAGATCGCCGAGCGATATTGCTCAGGCGAGAACTACATGTCTGGGACTATAGTGAGTATTAGTGGTCTGGATTCCCTGGCTCATCGCTGCATAGCGGCGATGATTGTTCGCGTGTATGGGTCACTGGCGACCCAACGGATTATTGGTGGCCAGCTGCTAGTGCTGGAGAGGGTGGTGGTGGGTCGTGAGTGCTTCGCATGGGGGCTTACGCTGCACGCGTGGATGATCGCGCAGTTGGACCACTGTCGGTCCACAGGTACCGGAGAGTTTGCTTTCGGCTCGATCCTGGTGGCCTGGTTCTTGGAGAGGGTGCCGATGATGTGCCCTAGGGTTCTTCTTGAGGTGCCAGGGGCACGAGAGCCGCGCTTGAGGCGGTGGTCGACAGTTTTGGTTCGCCACGGTGGTGGCGACGGTGGACATTATTTTACGGCGCAGGCGGCGCAGATATGGCAGCAGATGTCGCAGGTCATACTCCAGTACCCCTATGCTGGGGTGGACTTCCGGGATGATCCAATTATGGTGATGCCTCCTGGGGAGGTTTTTGACCATCGAGGTATTGTGATTATTGTGTATGTTGTGATTTATGTTATTTTTTGATATACCAGTTCATATGTATGATTTATAGACACTGATATGATCTGTTGTTTGTTGTTTGGTGTATGTGCAGATGTGGCACCTCGCGGACGCGAGGTGGAGTTGCACAGAGCACCGGTTCAGCGAGAGCCAGAGAGACTGCCGCGTGGAGGGCGACGTCAGTGGGATGAGGCCGCGAGGCGACCAGTAGAGCCCGAGAGGCCGGTGAGGAGGCGTTGATTTGATGACCCTGGCGCGGGGCCATCCCACGCTCCTCCGGCGGCGGCCGGAGGTGATTTTGATGATATACGCCATCGTTTGGAGACGGTGTTACAGGACGTGCCTGAGGGCATGTGGATCCGCATCTAGGACGAGGGGTTCCTGGAGCAGTGCATAGGGTTACCGCCACCATGGCGGTCGATCGTGCGACGAGCAGCTGTGCTTGCCGCCATGACTAGTGGATGCCTACCGCTAGGGCAGGAGGGTCCTGCAGGTGTTCCACCACCACCGCCTGGGGAAGGTGGGGGTGGGCCACCATCTCCTCCTGAGGGAGGAGCAGCTAGGGGTGTGATAGAGGCACCCTGATGGATGTATATTGTATACTTTTTGATCGTATATAGGCTGGTGAGCCTATTTTGTACCGAGGTGTGGCACTGGCCTGCGGGCATATGTATTTTTTGTATGTAAACATTCGGATGGCCTAATAGGCCTTGATATATATATATATGAGTATACATCTTTTTGAGATCCTGGTGTTGTTTACATATGGTTTTTGTTGATAATGATGATGATGTCTATCTTATCTATATGCTGTGACAGGATGTATGAGATGTGTTATGTATGTGTAGCTTGATGTGATATATGTCAATCTAACACCATGTTAGCTATTTCATCTATTGTTTGATTCAATTGTCTTGGAATATGTGTAAATGTAATGGAATCAAAATGTCGGGATAATAATCTAACCTGTAGGTATTTGCGAAAGAGGCACGGATCGCGTACACTGTAAACATTTTTGAGCTGGAGAACGACTAGTTGAGAGTCGAGGAAGATGCTAAGGTGACGAATATGATGACGTTGGGCGTTAGCCAAGAGGCCAATGACAACAGTATATTCAGCTTGGTTGTTGGTTGCTGGCCCCAAACATATGTCGTTTGAATGCAGCATTTCATGTGAGGGGGTATAGAGAACCCAAGCAGCCGAAGCGAGATTTTGTGTCCAACGGTTGGCGCCGTCAGCGTAACCAATGTGATGGGCTGGTGGAGGAAGCATCTGTCAATAGCACAAAGGATAGTTTAGACGAGAGGGGTGAGAGAAAAAAGATTAAAAACACTAGAAAAAGGAAATGACCTAAAGTAGTGTGACTACTTTTAAGCATAAAATTTCTTTAGGTATAACCCATTGAAGGGTTCCTTGAGTGAGAGGCCTTCGGGGGAGGCCAGGATGTAGGAACCTTTGGTGAGGCAATGTTGGATGATGTAAGGGCCATGCCACAGTGATTCGAATTTGCCATGGCCAAAGGTATCATGGGCGATATCATAAGCCAAGACAAGGTCGCCTTCTCAGAATGAACGAAGGTTGACATGGCGATCAAAGGTAGCTTTGGATCGTTTTTTAGCTGCCTCGTTGTTCTGTAATGAAGATCGACGATCTTCATCCAGTGAATCCAAGTTCAGCAAGCGCTGCTCCATTAGAGCAGTGTCAGGTAATAGCTCAATTGCGGTGTGTAGGGTGGGAATTTCGCACTCAATGGGAAGAGTTGCCTCGACCCCATGGGATAAATGAAAGGGCGTGAAACCTGTAGCGGTGTTTACTGTCGTTCGATAAGCCCATAGCGCAGAAAATAACATATGATGCCAATTGGTTTTATGTTTATTAACCGTGCACTGTAACATGGTCTTGAGGACTTTTTTCACTGCCTCGACCTGTCCATTTGACTGAGGATAATATGGTGAGGCAAACTCATGAGAGAAGCCTAACCGAGATGAGAGTTCGACGAAGATCTCATTCTCAAAGTGTTTCCCATGGTCGGAAACGAGTTGGATTGGTATGCCAAAACGGGATATGACGTGGTTAAAAAAGAAGCGCGCTGCAGTGTCAGCGGTGTTGTTGAAAGTCGACATTGCTTCGGCCCATTTGGTGAAGTAATCAACGGAGACAACAATGTATTTGTGACCATTGCTGGAGGGGGGATTACAAGTAATAAAGTCGATTCCCCATTTGCAAAAGGGGCCGACCGTAATGACGGGGTGAAGAAGAGCGGGGGGAGAGCGGGCTTTGTTGGCATAGAGCTGACATTGCTCACATCGTTTCACGGTGTGAATGCAATCGTAAAACAATGTAGGCCAAAAGTAATCGGCTTGGATAATCTTCTGAGCTGTGGATATACCTGAAAGATGGCCCCCACAGGCGCCGCTGTGGTAGTCGTTTAAGACTCTGTCGGCCTCGTCAATAGTCAGGAAATGACGAAGAATGGTGTCAACGCCCCGCCGATATAGGATGTCTCCGATGAGGAGATAGCGTGGGGCCTGATGGCGAATACGCCGACGATCATCTCGTGAAAGGTGTTGACAAAAATTTTGAGTTCGTAAGTAGACGAGGAGGTCGCCATACCAAGGATCATCTAAGGCGATGTAAAAGAGATGTTCGTCAGGAAAGTCAGTGTTGATGGGGGCAATGGTGGTATCAGAGGGGAGGGTTGTGACAAGTTCTGCGAGAACGAGGGCCTTCTTACTCTTAGGTGTTGAAAACTTGAGGTCATACTCCTTAAGGATAACGATCCATCGAGCGAATTTGCCGTTAACTTGTTGATGGCTAAGCAAGTATTGCATAGGGTTGGAGTCTGCGATGACCTTGGTGGTCCGAAGCAGAATGTAATGGCACAGTTTCTGGACCGTGAGGACGACTGCAAGAGCAAGTTTCTCTTCGTGTTTGTACTGCAAGGGTGGTCCTGAGAGGTTCTTACTAACGTAGTAAATGACGTGTTCATGATTGTCATCTCCGAGCTGGATGAGGACGCTGGATACTAATACAGTTGATGCTGATACGTAGAGGATGTAGTCGCGATTGTAGTCAGGTGCACTAATCAAAGGTGCATTTGAAAGTGCTGCTTTGAGATCGTCAAATGACTGTTGGGCATAATCGTCCCAATGAAAGGGGATGTCGTGACGTAGTAAGTGAAGGAAACCATGTGCGCGTATGGCGTAATCAGGAACAAAGTGTCTGAGGAAGTTAGCTTTGCCCTGCAGACTCTGTAGTTGTCTTAAATTCCGAGGAGGTGGAATTTTGGTGATGGCTTTGACTTTGAGGGGGTCCACGGTAATACCACTTTGGGAAACAATAAAACCAAGGAGGCGCCCAACGGTGACACAGAACACACACTTGAGAGGATTCAAGCGGATGTTGTACTAACGACACCGTTGAAAGATGATTCGTAAATCATCGAGATGTTGGGTGCGTTTCTTGGAGCGAGTTGTGAGGTCGTCCAAGTAGGCAAGGATGATTGCAGCCAGATCATGAAAGATGTAGGTCATGGCCCGCTGGAAGGTTGCGCCAGTGTTTTTTAAGCCAAAAGGCATGACACGATATGCAAAGGTACCCCATGGGGTAATGAATGCAGTTTTATATTGATCGGCTGGGTGGATTTGGATTTGGTTATAGCCAGAGAATCCGTCCATAAAGGAGAGGGCCTCATGGCCAGCACAATCGTCAATAATTTGATCGATGAATGGCGTTGGAAAGTTGTCTTTTGGACATGCGTTATTGAGATCGCGAAAGTCTTTGCAGACGCGGATAGTGCCCTGTTTTTTGTCGACGGGTACAGGGTTGGAAACCCACGAAGTATAAGTGATGGGGTAAATAAACGTGGCAGCACGTAATTTGTCAATTTCGGCTTTGATAGTCGTTGCTTTGGCCGGGTGTAGCGGTCGTTGTTTCTGGCGAACAGGTGTGATGTCGGGCCAGGTGTCGATGCGATGTTCGATAATGGATGGGTCGATGCCAGGCATCTCCGTGTATGACCAGGCGAAAATATCTCAGTATTCCTGGAAGAGGGCTTTATATGAGGCAATTTCCTGAGGAGTGCAAGCAGCTCCAATGATGATTTCTTCAACGACGCCTTTTTTAATGGAAATGTCGATTTTGATGGTGGGGGGAATGTTGTCCAGGTTGCCTTCTTCAAACGCATCAGGGGCAGGAATAGGATTGTTGAACCAATCAATAGGCCCGGATGGGATAAAATCTTTGGTTTCGACCGCGTAAACGGGATTTTGGTTAGGAGACATGAGGGCTTCCTGTGGTGAGCAGAGTGCGCGATGATGTAGCACATCCCAGGGAGAGTCTGGGTGGTTGAGCTCTTCGATTATTTCCTTGTCGCATAGGAAATGACGGGAATACAAGGGGTCATGAGGAGTGATCTCTGTGCTAGTGTGATTTCCCCCTGCGGGAGAAACAAGGAGAGTAGTGTGGGCAGAGGGTGAGGGTTCACTCGACATGAACCATATATTGAAGTATTGAGGGGTACCCATGGTGGTTGGGTGGAGGGTCTCCGTATGAATAGGAGAGTTGGGGGGGTTGCGGGGTAGATCCTCAACGACGTCATGTAAGAACCATGGAGGTGATGGGAGTGTCTTGGGCTCTGGAGAAATGACATGACGATCCTTGAGTCGTGAAGTAATGTCGATTATCACCTCTGTGGGTTGGTGACGTAGGGCCACTTGACGTTGCCCGTAGGCAAGGATCATAGGACATTGGTATGTAAAATGAGCTAGTGAATCGCAGAGAGAGAAAGGGAATCTCATACGTTCATTAACTGAAGTAGTGACATAGCGAATGTCAGTGATATTTGTTGAAGAGGACGTAGCAGGGCGAGGATTGTTCTGGAAGTTCTGGCGTACAACCGCTAATGTCTGCCGAAAGCGTGGCAGTGCTGGGCAATGGTGAGTGTAATGGCCATATTCTGAACATATAGCACACGCAAATTTGGTCCTCAACCCTTTACTACTAGAAGGGTTGGTGGTAGTGGTACTTGCAGTAGTGAGGGGTGTTGGTGGAGTGGGATTGGGGGGGATCAAATTCCATAATTCAGGTAGTGATGGGCAATTGTTGGTTTGGTGGCCCTCTTTCTCACATAGTGAGCAAGGTGGTGGGATGCGTGGGGGAATGGGAGCGGTGGGATCCTTCTTTTTCCTCCTGCCCCCAACTATAGCAAGGGGGTTAGTGAGTGGGGGGGGAACGGGGGTAAGAATGGGAATTGTCATGGGAAGTCCTTCTTGTGGTCGAGGGACCATCTCTGGTGAGTGTAAATACCAAACTGGGATCGCTAACACCATATTAGGTAGTGTGAGCATTGCGGCTACCTGAAAAGCTTCGATACCGGGTGGAGGGTAAAAGAAGGGAATTTGGGTGAGGGGTTGGGGGAGTCTTTCCAAAGCGGGATTATTCCCTTGAGGGGATGTGGATGCGTGGACTGTTGAGGTCGATGAGTGCGCAGGAGGCTCCGCTTGGAGTGGTTCTGCAACTATTGAGACGTCAGGAATGATTGAAGCCTCTTGAGGAGGATGAGCATCCTCCGTGTGAGTTTTGTTAGATGAAACGACGCATACCTGATTAGGGGGAAGGAGTGGTGGTGCTCCATGGTATGTCCCTAATAAGGATGGGTCTTTGAAAATTCCAGGACCCATCTCAACGAGTGGATATACGTCTTGGCTGGTGTGGATGAGGGGAAGAATGTTATCGATATTGGCAGAGGGGTTGGGCTCATAATGTGAGACTTGGTCGATGGTTACAATCTTTCCGTTGTGGGGGAACATGATTGTTCAAAAGACGAAAGATGCCACTGCCTTCATAGCATACATGTAGCTACGTCCAAACAAGATATATTAAAATAGTGTGACGATGATAACTTCGATATCAATGAGAATGGTTTTGCCTCCGAGTTCAATAGGGACATTTTGCAGGAGCCCTTCAGGAGATGATGGTCGTCCGTCATAAGCTTGTAATGTGATGGCGGAGGGTATGAGTTTCGGGGAACCAAGTTTTTGCCATACTATTTTGGACATGATGCATGTAGATGCTCCTTCATCGATGATACACCGATGGATGGTGATGTTCCGTATTTTTACTGGTACTTGAATAACGACCGCGGCGGGAAGACGGGGTTTGCAACTATTAAGTTCAAAGGTGATGAGTCGAGTATCAACAGGGTCTACTGCCCCTAAGGCAGAAAGTAGAGATTTCCTTTGTGTAGGAAAAGTCTGGAGGACTTCCAAAACTGACATGGCAGCCGGGGATTGTGCTAAGTCGTCTACAAAGCTATAATTATGAGCTGCCCTAGCCTGTGGGTTGTGGACATTCCGACACAAGGGGATGTGAGGGATGCGTAATGGTGGTTTGGAGGGAGGGTGAGGGATCACCAATGGGGGTCCCGTCGGTGTAGGGTTTGTCTGTGGAGAGATAGGAGTAGACTCAGCTGGATACTAACGATTCCGCGTTTGCAGAAGGATTTCTTCCTCACTGGTGAGGAGAATGGTATGATCTGCTGGATTGTTAGGGTTGTGGTATTGTCCCACCTGAGGTGGGGGATGCTGTGCATCCTGTTGGGTGTTTATCACGCCTTGATGTGGAATAGGATTTTCCAGTATGGCGGGAGGGGGTTGCTGCACATACTTTTGTGGTGCCTGCTAAGGGGTAGTTTGTGCAGGGGTAGGGGGAAGACTACCTGAGTCTTTCAACCATTTGAAATCAACGATCTGGGGGCAATGGTGAGTGTAATGACCGAACTCACCACAAAGGGCACAAGGGTGGATGGTTTTGACATTATTTCTCCCTTGGCGTTTGTTGTTATTGCCCCTTTGGGGGTTTTGGTTCCCTTGGTTTTGGTTGCCCCTAGGGGGTTGGTGTTGTGGGGGTTGATTCCCGCCTTGACCAGGGTTGTTGTTATTCCTATTCTTTCCTTTCTTCCTGGTATTGTTCGATGGATGAGTTGGGTTGGCTATATTCAAGTGTTCAAAATTCTAGTATTGTTGAGCAGCGGAAGGTTGAACAAAATTTACCCCCGCATATGGATGTGGGGGAGCCATGGGTTGTGGAGGACCGGGAAAGGGGAAGTATGGATTTTGAGGTGGTACCAATCCATAAGGCACATAAGAAGGCGTAGTGCTTTCACTAGTACTATAAGCTGATGTTGATGGAGTGCCACTATTTGTGGGAATAGGTGGATGTATGGGGGGTGCCGGTGGTGGTCCACTGATGGGTGGAGGCATAGCAACAGAATATGACTATTGATAAGGGGGTGGAGGGTAGTAAGGAGCGCCCCCATATACCGACAAGTATTGAGGTGTGTCATACATCGGTGGTGGTTGGGGTTGTGGACCATGGTGTGTGGTGGCACCTATTAGCCCGTCTGCTGAATGAGACATCCCAGGTTTGTCTTGACCAAATGGCGCAGGTTTGGGAAGATCAGGAAGTACTGTGTATAAGTATCCTGACTGTGCATAGATGAGGTCATACTGTTGGGCCTTACTAATGGCTTTCTCTTCCGATTGAGGGAAGGTGGAAGCGACATCCTTTCCAAGGAGAGCGACAAGTGATCTAAGAAACCAGTCGAGACACTGTTGCTTGGTGGTTTCTGCTTTACACAAACTACGTCACCTACGCCACTCATGAATGTGATCAACGATGTGGGTGGCTGAGGTCTGTTTGAAGTTAGACAGTAGTTCTAGACCATTGTCATGGCGGATCGGTAATTGGAAAAAGGTCAAGAAGGCTTTGGCTAATGATTCAAAGGTCGTATGGGACCCGGATTTTTCTTCGACATACCATTTGGCTGATGGGCCAGTAAGTGTGCGTTGAAATAATCGCAGTCTGACGGAATCATCCATAATTCTATTGGAAGAACACCATAGATGAAAGGTCATGACATGGTTGGCGGGGTCATCCCCCGCCTTTCCTTCAAACTTTGGTATGTCTAAAGGAAGTTTGGTGGGCATTGCAGGCCATGTGGCGTCATGCAATATAGGATCATTCATGAGCTTGGTGAGATCCGGTATGTTGAGAGAGGCCAAGTATGGCATATGTAGTGGTGGGGGAGGGTTAGCTCCAGCCATATTGTGTTGTGAACCTAACCCTTGATGGGGACTAGGTGGGTTGGTACTCCCTCCTTGAGAGGAAGTGGGTCGCCCGCTTTCGTGTAAAGGAGAGCGAGTGAATGGATGACTTTGGGAAGTTGACCCAAGTAATGTAGAACCAAGCAAAGCTGATCCCAAGATGGTAGCACTTGCAGGAGTGTGTGAAGGAGGTACCATTGAGCGGGTACGACCAGATACTCCCCCTAAGATAGGAGGAAGGTTGAGCAAACATCGTGAACGACAAGGGTTCTGTGGTTCCCCTATGATGTCAGACTAGTTGTGTGAATGTGTGCAACAAGTGGTGAGAGAAACAAAAATCCTTTGCGTTGAATGTTTATACAATATATATATCCAAATCAAACTGTAATCAGATGTGCATCATACATAAAATGAAAAAGAATCATATATATGGGTAAGTGGGTTTTGTCCGCGTGGGGGAATCAAAAGAAAGCAAATGCTCGTGTCCTAGAAGACGTAACGTCCTTCCTCTCAAATAGCACTGGACCTTCCAATAGTACTCAACAGTGGGGTCTGAAGTCACCGG
>ML779768.1:661349-677774 GCA_009831015.1 Picea engelmannii | reverse complement strand
ATGAAACTATCCTAGATTGAACATGTGGGCATGTGTGGGCCCGTTACAAAATTTTAAACTCTCCTAGTTTTTTGATCTAAGAAAGCAGAAATTCAAACACTATTCTAGCTTTGTTGACATGTGGGCATGTATGGGCCCGTTACGAGAAATGTGTTTGAAAAATGAAGCTAAGAGGGGTCCCGAAAGGGTTGTTGTCCTCTCCTAAAAGTTTTGAAATTGTGTTTAAGGGAGATGAGATTGTTTTCACAATCTCTTTCTGATTCTCAAGATCGCTTGATTGCGCAAGAGAAGAGCATACTCAAGGATTGCTACTCAAACTTTGAGTCCCAAAGGTGATTTAGATGTGATTAAAATTGATGTGTTCCTTAGATTATAAATCAAAGCAAGCCATCCATGTGGCAAAAATCAAATAAGGGAAAATGATTTTTATCCACCTAAGTGCTTATGTTTGTTTGACTATCCCCTTTATAAGTTGAGGGGTCTAAAAGGTGCAGCATTTAGAGCATGCATAACATCATTCTTGAGAAGGAAAATGACTTTCCCCACATCCAAAAACCTTACAATGTGAAATTTAGTTCAAATGCGCGGCTTCTAGTGTAAACAGATGCGCATATGGCGCCTGCGCGTGGAACGAATTAAGAACTAAAGCGCATGCGCACATAGAGAAAATGTCGTGCAGGCGCATGCGCGCAAGATGTGTGTCTTTGGGGTGGAATACCCACGCGCCTGTGACAAGTGAACGAGAAAGAAAATCCGAAAGGATTTCTCTCAATTCTCCTGTGAATTGACTGGTTAGCAGGTCGGCAGAGGCCGGTTTGTGTCCATGCAAGTTAATAAAACCAAAAGGAAAGAAAAATAAACCCAAATGAGGGAGGAATTGATACCTACTCCCCAGCGGAGTCGCCAGTCTGTTCGCACCCAATTCGTCACCAGGTGAGCAAATCGAAGGTGCTTACATGCCCTGTTGGGTCTTGCAGAGCATGACAGCTGTGGAAGAAAGGGTTAGAGGAAACAAAACAAACTACAAGAAAGAATTAAATAAAAACAAACTAAACTGTGAGCATATGGATAAAGAAACAATAAACACAAAAAAGACACCGATATCACCAATGGTTTTGAGCTAGTCAATTGATGAAATCAGAGCACGATGAAGGAAGAGAACTATGGTTCCTTCTTCCCCCAAAGGAAGGCTCTTGAGGCCCTCACAAACTTGTTTTCCTTACAATGCGAAGAAATGAGAATGATGGTGAAAGAACTCCCAACACATCCACTCAATGGAGAGGTGAATGGCCCTGTGAGATGTTGCCAATGTGTTATCGTCAAAGAATGATCCCTTGACAATCTTAGCAGCATAACAATACCTAAAATTCCTTGCGAAAACAATGTTTCTTCATGGCTTTTTATAGCAGATCACCGGGTGATTATGTAACCTCTTCAAAGTGTGAAAAGGGGCTCTTTAGGGCTTCATTAGGTCATTAACCCGCCTACCCTGCGGATTCAGCTCAGATTTGGGAGTCAAATCAGATTGGGAGCTGGTCCGTAAGTGGTTGGGAGGCCGGCCAATTCAATAAATGCGTCATTTTAGTAGGTGCACGGGTTTTTGCGATGACAGTCGCGCGTCGTGCGCGCATAGCACGTTCTTTTCCTGCGCATGTGCGCGCGCACCAAACTACTGTGAAGCGCCCTTCAATTTTTGGTTACTTTTTATAGTTTTTGACCCTTCTGGAATGCTGTGAGATTAATTTAGTGCCATGAATGACTTCATTGTTGTTTTGATGATGCGGAGTTCTTGTCGCCATGTGTGGACGAAATTTCAGTGATAACAATCCCTTTTGAGCAAGCTTTGATTCCTCCGACGTTGTTGAAAAACCTAGGAAAGTTAAGATCGCTCTAAACATTCCTTCGTTTAGAAGGAGATCAAGTAGTTGTGAAGACCTGCTTTCCTATCAAGATCTGTTTCGAAACCCATGAGGTTTAAAACGAAAAACTTATATCCCTTCGCAATGACTCGGAAAGATGATGATTTACGAAAAGTTAGACCCAAAGATGGACAGGATATGAGGCAGCGATTTAGTGATTTAAAACACAAAAGGTCAAAACAGTTCAAGACTGGCTTTAAAAGATATCTTTGGTGACAGTTATTCTGATTGACTGTTTTTAGATTTAGTGTTTTCATTCAAATTACTTTAATTCGAAAATTATCCACCAGCAATAATCCTACTATCTAACGTTTTAGCCGACACTGTAATTTGAAAAATGTTACCTTGGTTTACTCTAAACAGTCTTTTATAACCTGTGTATTTCGAAAGCTAACCTTTATCTTTTCTTTTCATTTTCTTTGTGCATTATGAAATTAATTTAGGTATCACCTACTTCATGCCGCTCTATTTCTGACACCGACCTGCAAATTACTTTTCCTGTTGGTTTCATCTACAGCTGGAATCCTGTAAAAAAGCAAATAGGATTCTTATTGTAAATGTGTCAAGCGTTTAGGAACAAAAACCGAAAATTAAAAGTAAATGTTCAAATGAAAATATTCGTATGCACAAAACATGAAATTTCTTTATTTACAACTTCTTTTTTTTTTTTTTTTGAACTGCTATGTCATGTAATGTTTCAGATAGCGCCCATTGACAGGGGCACTGAGGACTTCTCCATCTATATTTTCTAGAAGAAAATAATTTTTCCCTTCTGTAGTCGAGACCCTGAATGGTCCATACCAAAGGTGGTCAAACTTGCCATGCTTGGCGGCTTCTTCTCTTCTCGCATCACATCTTAATACTAAGTCACCTGGGAGGAATTCTCTGTCTTTTGCCTTGAGGTTGAACAATTCTTTCATATCATCTTGGTACTTCTGCATTTTCTCATCAACCTCCACTCTATGTTGTTGCACCTCGATTAACTGGTTAATTCTCCTGGTTACATGATTGGGTTCTTCTTTCTGGTCCTGCCATAACTTCATTACTGGCAACGCTAAGTTTATAGGTAGAACCGCCTCTTTCCCATAGACCATTTGAAACGGTGAAATGCCGATAGACCTTTTAGTGATGATGCGGTTTTCCCACAATGCGTACTTCAAGTGCACATGCCAGGACCTTTTATTTTCATCCAATACTTTCTTGATTATGTTTACTAGGCTCTTGTTTAATGATTCGGCCAATCCGTTCCCCTGAGGGTAATAAGTAGTGGAATGGCCGAGAACGATATTGTACTTCTGACAGAAGTTGATCATAGCCATGGACTTGAAGGCTTGGGCGTTGTCAGTAACAATCTTTCGGGGACACCCAAATCTTGACAGGATATTATCTTCCAGGAAGTCGATCACCACCGAGTCCGTTGCCCTTTTGGCTGGAATGGCTTCCACCCACTTTGTAAAATAATCCGTGGCCGTTAAGATCCACTTATGCTAAGCACTGGAATGGGGATTGATTTCCCCTATAAATTCTAGACCCCATTGTTGAAATGGAGCTTCAGTTTTGACTGGAATGAGTGGCAGTGCCGGGAGCTTCTGTTTACCAGCGAATATTTGACAAGGGTTGCAGGCACGCACTTTAGCATTGACGTCTGAAAATAATTTCGGCCAATAGTACCCGGCCCTCAAGATCTTGTAAGCTGTGGCTCTCCATGCGTGGTGTCCTCCGCAAACTCCTTCGTGAAATTCTTCTATAACCCGTGGAGTTTCTGACTCAACCAAACAGACTAGTAGGAACCCGAGTGGATCCTTCTAGTATAGCTGATTTTCGGCGATGCAATATTTTACAGCATGGAGTTTTAAAGTTCTGCATTTGGTTGGTGATAGTCCATTTGGACATTTTAGGTTTAACAAATAAAACACTATGTCTTTATACCAGCCTGATGCTATGAACTTTTCTTCGACCTTGCTTGGATCTGTCTGGTCATCTGGCTCATGCAGGTGTGCGTCTCCATCTTCCCCTTGGAGGCAATTAATATCAAGAGTTCTAAGATTCGACTCGGCCAAGAGTTTGGCAAGACCCTGCCCCTTTATCAATTTAGTCGGCTTGACTTCCAGATCGAATTCTTGTATTTTAGTGAGCCAGCGCCCTCGTTTTCCGTCACTATCTGGCTGTACCAATATATCTTTCACAGCACTGGTTGGCACGTACGCGATAATTTTTGAATGCAATACATAGGTTCTGAATGCTTTTAGCACTTTCACCATTGCGTACGCCTGTTTTTCTATTATGTCATACTTTAATTCGGCGTCTCTAAGGCTCTTGCTAAAAAACGCAATCGGTCGTTCGAAACCTTCGTCATCCTTTTGCAGGAGCACTGCGGCGATAGTATGTTCAGAAGCAAACGAGAAGATGAGGAAATATTTCAAGTAATCTAGGCTTGCTAACACAGGTGCCTCGTTGATGACATTTTTAATATGTGCGAACAACGCTTTAGCCTCAGTCGTCCAATTTACTCTGCTATCTTTCTTCAGCATTCCTGTGATCAATTTGACAATCTCAGCAAAATTAGGGATAAACCTTCGTAAAAAATTTATTGTACCTAGGAAAGATTGAATTTCTTTTACGTTTCTGGGAATATTTAGAGTTTCTATTGCTTCAATTCTCTTAGGATTAATCATGATCCCATCTTTAGATACGATATGTCCCAGAAGCTTACCTTCCCGCATAGAGAAATGCGATTTCTTTGGGTTCAAAGATAGACCATACCTGCGACATTTTTCGAAAGTCTGTTTTAGATGGATCAAATGTTCTTCATCGGTTTTAGAGAAAACTGTCAAATTGTCAAGGTAGATGACTACGAACTTGTCTCTTTCTCCTACGAAAGCAATGTCCATAGCGCGCTGGAATGTAGCTCCTGCATTCATCAAACCAAACGACATTTTTTCATACATGAATGTACCCCATGGTGTGGTGAAAGCAGTTTTTTCTCTGTCTTGCTCGTTCATGGCAATTTGGTTATATCCAGAGAACCCATCTATCATAGACATTCAATTTGCTCCGACTACCTTTTCCAGGACGTGATCCATTTTGGGGAGCGGATAATTATCCTTTAGAGAAGACTTATTCAAGTTTCGTAAATCCACACATAGTCTGATTTCTCCATTCTTTTTTCTGACAGGTACCAAATTTTCCACCCAGTCTGAGTACCTCAGAGGTACGATTATTTTAGCATCTAAAAGATTTTTCACTTCCTTGTCAATCACGGGCAACAAAATGGGGTTAATTTGTCTAATCTTTTTCCAAAACGGATTGACCCCAGGCTTCAAAGGTATCTTGTGCTCAATTATGGAAGTATCATGCATTCTAAGCTCATCATAGGACCAGGCGAAAACATCTTTGTATTGTCTGAGTAGGTCTGTGTACTGGACTTTTACTTTGGGAGGGAGGAACTTAGATATCTTTACTATCCTGGACTCTTTCTCAGTTCCTACATCACAGTCTTCCACTTCTTCTGGTTGGGGTTGTAAAGTGGATTTCACAGGCATGTCGTTCTGATCAAAAATCCTTTCTAAAGGAATTAAGCCTTTCAAAATTTGGTTGTTTTTAAGGACCAACATACGATGATCCGTTATTTTTTCTCGAAAGGTTTCAGGATCTTCCCCTTCTTGCATAACCCACATCGGGTCATTTTGATTCTCTTGGTCTAGATGAGTTTCGGAGAACTCACCTACTGCTACAAGAAATTTCTCGATTTTTTCATCATCTTCGAAAACCTGCTAGTGTCGGATATTGTCTAGTATAGAGGGTTTGTATCTGATTTCAATGTGATATTTCAGTTTGACGGTCGTGGGAGGAGAAAAGGTTGAAGCTGCCTTGGCCAATGCGTCAGCATATAGATTCTCTGCGTGAGGGATAAAATGGACCTTTACAGATGAGAAAAAGTTTTCCATCAAATCCCAAGCACAATTTCTATATGTTCTTAGTCTGGGATGCTTTGCTAGGTACTGTCGGTTTATTTGTTTAACAATTAGCTCTGCGTCCCCATAAACTTCCAGGTTATTTATATTTAGCCTTTTCACAGCCTCTAATCCTAAAATCAATGCTTCATATTCACATACGTTGTTAGTGTAATCTATGTCCCACTGTAGTCGGTAAGAGAAAGGAACAATGAATGCAACTTCGGGAGCCACTAAAAGCACTCCCGCACCTACCCCTTCAGAACATAAGGCACCATCGAAATACATTTTCCAAACTCCGGTGTTACACAGATCTTCTGTCAAGGGACTTGTCTCTTCTTGCTTCATATCGAGTTCCTCTGGACACCCATCCAAAACATCATCAAAGGACAAAATGCAATTCCCCAGATCTTGGTCTGCAACGTAAATGGGAAAGTTATTTGGGTTTTAAGGGTTACTGACTGTATACGCTAATCTTGTTTCTCTGTACAACCGAGTGAACTGACCCTCGAACATAGGGATTGTGGCATATGTCATGTCCAACTGTAGAGAACCCCCCAACTTGGCTCCCCATGATCTAGATAGCAACATGCCATATTTGGGGGGAATATCTGCGATAACCACATCCATCAGGATACTCTTGACCGGGACCTGGGCCAGGGTAACTACCAGATCTTTTATCATCCCCAAACATTTAACCTTTCTCAAATCGAATGAGTACAAATTTCCATAAGGTCTTGTAATCTGGAGACCCAACTTGTCCATTATAATCTTGGGCATAACATTATGAGAAGCCCCTGAGTCTAACATACAATTGTGCAACAAATGATCATATACATTCAGAGTGATATAAAAAGGAGCGATGTTGTCTTTGGACCCTTCAAAATGGGGACCAAAGGTGATATTAGGTCTGTCATCTTCCAGGTTTATAACGTCAGATTGACTTTCTGGCTCACACACGCCCATCACTTTGGCAATTTGCTTCCGATAAGAAAAAAAAATTTCTAATTCTACCAAGGGAATCGGTATCTTAGTTTTGTTTAACTCATTTTCCAAACTGAAAGATGTGTTTACTTTGTCCGTTTCTTTGGTAGATATTTCTGAATTTTTTCTTTCCGACTTACTGGTTTGGATCGCCTTATCACTCGTGATCCTAGTTGAATATGTAACTTTATCTACTGGTTCGGTTTCTTGTGCTTGAGTTTCAACTTTTTTTACCTCGGACTCTTGAGTGTTTTCTACCTTGGTTTTTTTGTTGGGTAACAAGGTCTCTTCCGAAGGAGGTTCATAAGCTTGACCCTTTTGAAGGATCTTCTTAGCTTGATTTGTTGGGGTAGGCTTACTTTTAGATCTTAGGTTGTACTTTGGTTGAAACTCAGCCATTATCATCTCTACTTCTGGTTGAGATACAGAGGGATCAGTGTGATCACCTTCTTCATCCTCATTCGACGGTTGTGAGGTGTTCAAAGATTTTTCATAGTCTTCACGAGTCAGATACGGCTACGAGCAGTCATCACCGAAATTCGCGACCTCATCTTCCGAATCTCCGAAATCTTGGAGGTCGTTTGCTCCTATAAAGTTTTCGTTCTTTAATGGCGCTTGTATTTTTTTATCTTCGTTTTTTATTTGTCTCTGTTGATTTTGGGGATTTGGGTTTCTCCTGAAGTCTTTTTTATTTGAAGAATCAGCCTTAAACTGGTCCAACTCCATCCGAGAAATTTTGTTGGACAGTTCTTTAATTACTCGGGCCATATCATCTACTCTGTCATCAGTGAATCTATTTGAGCCCGAAGGACCCGCTGGTTCCCTATAGCGTCTATTCTCGCGGTTGATTGTTTCTACTTTGGATTTTAATTTTCCTGAAGCCGTCATATTAGATTCAATTTTGACAACATCGTCTTGCATTCTAGTTAGGGTGGCTCCTCTTCTTTCTCTCAAAATTAGTGCGAAATCCGGCTCGAAAGCTCCCGCGAAGGTTACTTTGGATGAGGGTTCAGAGGGTTTAACAGCGGCTGGAATCTTATTATACAGTTTGTTGAATCTAAGAATAAATTCCATAACTATTTCTGAGTTATTTTTCTTTAGGGACCCAAACTTGGTAAGATAATATAAGTGATCTTTCCGTTCTCCCCATTGTCTTAGGAAAGCATCTTCCAAAGCATCATATGACAGGATAGAAGCTGCGGGTAGGCTCCGAAACCAAGTTCGGACCAGTCCTTCAAAGGTATGGACAAGGAGTCTCGAGTAGACATCTTCATGCTCGATACCACAGATGTCTGTGAATTGGTCAAAGAAATTTATATGCTCAGTTGCGGTTAGGTCTCCCTCCCCAGTGAACTTACGAAAGATTTTTTATGTAATTTTCAGGTAGATCATGAAGGGGGACGGGCAAAACCAGGGGAGCGTATCTCACTGCTACTTTTGCGAATACTCTGGGAGGAGGGACATGCCCTTGACCTCCACCGCCTCCTCCAAGGGTGCCTCCACCACCTCCTCCGGCGGCTGCCATCGATTTGGGTGTAGAAAAAGAGGGTGTAACACTCTTCTTGGAATCAGGCGAGACCGGGAAATTCTGTCGAAGAAAAGATGGTATGTCAACTGTTAACGAACTTTCTAAAGGACCTTTTTCCTTGTGTATGGATGGGAAAGTCGAAATAATCTCACTCCTAACTTCAGAGCAGTTTGACGTCAGATCTTTGGTATTAAACAGAGGACTGCGTGAAGTAGAAGGTTCTGAATGGCACTTATTCTTTAAAAGTGGATTTTTATTCTTTAAAATTTTTTTGGGATCAGTAACTGGCAAAATCAGCTTACCATCTGGGTTCTGTCTGGTATTCCTTCTACCGAATGCCAGTTTATTTTTCATGGAGTTGCCAAGTGAAATATTTAGAAATCCTTAAAATTGTGTGCACTCTATGTTCACCATCAAAGACTAGCACTTTCAATGAAATAAATGTCGTTCTCCCAGGGAAAAGATTTCGTAACTTCGCTCCCCGGCAACGGCGCCAGAAAAATGTTCTTCCTGAGTCTGTACTTAAGGCTTGAAAATACAGTGTCAAGGCATCTGAAAGTAGGTGAGAGATGGGTAAGAGGGTAACGTCAACCTTTGGTATAAGAAACTAGGGAAGATTTGTACGTTTGCGTCGTCTAGCTTCCAACTGTTCCTGAGTATTTATATATTGTTCAATGGCTACCCATGAACGTTCAAGTTCGTCCTGGTTATTAGCAGTTTTAAGGATTATGTCAAAAAGTTTTAAGGCTATATGCGTTTGGTTCGAAAGTCCGGGTTCGATATTAGGCTGTGTCGCTGCAGGGACAGTCATGGAGGAATAGTGAGATTAGGAAAGGATTTAGAGAGAGATTTAAATGTTGTCTTGATTTGGTCGAAATAAAGAGAGTTTTACGTTTCTGGAATAAAATAGCAATGCAAATTGAAGGCTCTTTCCCGTAACTATATTATATTTTATATAAAGGTGAGAGGTGATAGAAAAACATTTGGCTACATATAACGCAAGGTTCCTGTCAAAGAGAAAACTCACATATAAACAGAAGAGGAAATTAGTAAGAAAATAACTGACATAGCAAAGAATATACGTAGAATTTTGAATGTGCAGATTGGTCTTACACCCGCTGATAGTTGGTTTAGAGGAAAGGCAATAAACAAATACAGAAAACCAGAATCCTTTTGTTATAATAGTGGTCGTACTAAAGTATAACAAAGCACGTCAATTATGAATAATGGAATGAAATGAAACATGAAATACAAAGAAACAAACTTGTAACACAGTCTTGACGGAATCGAGAATCTTCAGATTTGCTTATATTAACTTCTCGAATGCAAAAACTCTATTACAATCAACTAAAAAAGGTCCAGCCTTGTTTATTTTGTTTTGTGATATATTTATACAACTTATAGATCAGTTAGGCTCTCAACGGTTACACAAATTCAGTTACAACTGGGAGGAGCGCAATCGCTCCCTTCCTCTTACTCTATCTTCACTTGGTGCCACATGCTCATCTGCGCGTAGATTCGGTGTATGCAATACATCTATCCACAAATTTAGATACGAGATGCGAAGGTTCTGCTTGACAGTTGGCCTCGACGAAGTAGCATTCTCGGGCTAACTGCTGCAGCTTGTCCCCCATTTGTGCATCGACGATGTCGAGGGCACTTATTTGCACGTTGGGTTGGATCAAATGCTTATCAACTCGATCCATATTCACCCTATATATCTGAGAGATATCTGCCAAATCTCTCTCCTCCTTCTCTTTCAGATCGAGTGAGATCTATTCTACATTCATCTGTATTAAAGTTTCGGCATCGCCTCCAGTGTCCATACCCAACAGCTCGCCCTCTATAGAATTGAAGGCTTCTTCTAATGAATTGGTCACTTTTTGGGCTTGTTCCTTGCCCAGGGTAATGTTATGCTCCCAATCCTTCAACAAAATGTTACCTCTAGTTTGTTCTGGGAGAGTGAGTCCGGGGGAACCTACCGAAAATCTGTCATTCGTGGCTATTACCGCCTCCTGGAAGGTGACCTGAGCCGCTCCTGCATCTCTTTCTCTGTCAGTCAGGTTCTCGAAAACCCGATGCATCAACAGACAATCCTCTCGGATTGTTCCTACTTTGGCGAGCAAACTCTGTTGTGCAGAAGAGATCTTGCTCTGAATCTGGGTCGCTCGGTATTTAAACCCCTTGACATTGATCACCCTACTTTCAGCGGTATCCACCTGAGCCTGCAGCTCTGCAATCATAGTCCTTTGTTGACCAGCCTACACCCGACCATCTCGGATCACTGAATGTGCTTGTTCCAACTTGGCTTTGAGCACTTCTATTTCCTTTTTATCAGCTAGTCGGGCTAGTTCTATTTCCCCACTCACCTGACCTTTAGCGCTTTCTGTGGCCGAAGCTACTCTGGCTTCGAGAGTCTTAATCAGATGATTCTTTCTTTTGAGCTGATTTTTTAACATCCCGACCGAGAATTGATTTGCCGATGCATACGCTCCTAGCGTTCCTGTGAGCTCCATGGCGAATTCCTCATTCTTTTTGTTCTTTCCATCGGTCATAACTTTGAATTTTTTAGCAGTCGATCCTTCATCCTGGTAGAACTCCCTTTTCACCACCGCTTTTCTCTTTTTGTCGAAGAAGAACTCGTTTGGAGGAAGTTCTTCTACTTTGATAGGCCTCAGCTCCTCATCGAAGATCCATCCTTCTTCTATATTTCCTCACGTCGACTGCAAGGGGGTGACAGAAGTGATGGGTTCCCTGATCTGTTTCGCTGCCTTTCTTGGTGTGATGACTGAGTCCTGCTTCTTCGGAGGTTCAGGGGTCTTCGTCTCGGTTTCCGGCTTCTGGGTCTCTGGCGGGTCCAAATTTTGTGTCTCTGCTTCGGGCTTATTCGTTTGATCCCCCTCGTTATGGATTTTTCCTGAACCAAAAGTTGTTTCTTTGGGGCCTTCATCATCCTTCGGTTCCGTCTCATAAGCGCCAGGGCTCCCTCCTCGCAACACAGCAGGAAGACAACTTCGTCTGTTTTCCTGAAATTTTAATACAGAGGCCATGTCTTCGGGTGCTAAAGATCGGATCCGAACTAGCACTTCCCCATAAGATCTCACCCCTCGGAAAATGTCATCCGAGGGTGAAAACTCGTGTTCAAACCTCTTCAGCCCACAATTAGCTAAATGGTTGCTTACAATTTTCTGAGGATCATGTTTTTTATATTCAATGGAGACCAAACTCAAGTCTTCCAGGGCTGCAGCCTCAACTTTAGCATGCCCGAAATCCAATAAAGAATAAGAATTTAGCCGAACAGGGAAAAACGGCCATACCTTCTTCGAAGATGCTTTGAGCTCTTTACTCACCCCGCCAATCACTATTTGTCGGGCGATCTCGCGACAAGCCAGCTTGTCAAGGATGAATAGTGGTAGTGCAAGCGGGGGAACAGTAGCTCCGAAAAATCTGAAATAGGAAAACTCTGCTTCTACATACCAGTCCGCTATACCACTCAGATTTGCAGCAATGTTGTCCGAGATACGAGGTGGCGAATGACCAAAAATGGTGATGTGCAAGGGCACCATCACCCAGTTGAAAATTTCATAAATAAATTTGTCCACTTTATTCTCCCACAGCTTGTTGTGATACTCATGTATAGGTTTTTCTTCGGCTAGATTCCAAGCCCATTTCATCAAAGGGAATGGTGTCATGGAACATACTGCGTCCATGATATACGCAGACATGAAAAATGAGGATGGTCTCCCACTTTCTTTTTTCTCTCGATACTCTGTGACCCTGTTGGCCAGACTGTCTGATAGCATCTTTGCCCAATTGAACGAGCAACCTTTTACAACTCGAAACATGAGACGCACCCATGCGATGTAGAAATGCGAGGTGTCTTCTCTCCCAAAAAGATGACATGTCATCATGGCCACATATTTATACTGTGGCTCCAAAGAAGCGATAGAATATACGCCCTGGTCATTAGCTATGAACTTCGCGACGCACGAAACCCAATCTTTAATCAAACTGAGCATGGTTTTGTCATATTCAGTGCACTCCTTTTGTTTGAATCCCTCCAGGAATTCAGCATCATACGTGTATTCATATGTTGTCGGGAGCTTATACATGGTTTGGATGTGCTCCGGTCTAAAAGTCCCGACCGTGACCCACTGGTTGTTCATGATAGTTCTGGTGGGTAAGTCTATGTGATCCAATGCCCATTGGATCATATCATAATAGGGAAGAAACCGTGGTCTGGTTGCTACCTTGTGCATTCCATATTGAACAACAATCTTGTATTTAGTGTTCAAATCGTCATTTTCATTGTCGTCTAAGTCTGAATAATTCACCAACTCAGTTTGTAGAATATTTGAAACAAACGACCAGCTAGGGACTGAATCAACACTCTGGGGCGAAGTGTCGGAGACATTATCTGAGCCTTGCCCTGCCACCTCTATATTCGCCTTTGCTGCTTTCCGTGGAGCCATGGCTGAAACTTGCGTTTTCTCTCTCCTCTGATAAAACTGTGTATACATGCAGAAAATAGTTAACTCAGAAAATGACAAGCTCTGCGTGCTTATGAAAAATGTTTTCATTATAATAAAATGAGACTCCTGTATATATTTGAAAATTATGTACTCTTCGAAATAAGTCTGTCAAATCGCAATTAGAAACAAATTTATTGCATAAAATCCGATCTTATTATTCGTGGATTCACCCTAATTCTTCATTAATGTCATAAATGTTTGGCAGTTTGACAGGTAGTCAGGGCATGGAGAGCAAGTAGCTACCTCGGGAAAAACACAAACCTCGATGCGCGGGACATATCTTGCTTTATTTTAAAATATTCAAACCTAGCAACGTTAATAATTTTCTCCCTTTTCGCAGCATCGTGGATTTCCTTTCAACATTTTGAGTCTTCAACTCGCGAGACTGTGAGGACCTATTTTGGCTTAATTAACATTTATCGCGATTTGGAGCGTCATTAATTTCCTAATCATTCTATTCGCTATATCGCAACTCGGAACTTCGAAGACAAGTTTTTGGGAGGTTAGTACGCCGAGTCGTGAAACTGCGAGATGGCGATAATTAAGACTAAATTAGGGGGAAGAAAACTCAGATTAGGTAATTAATTAATCGTTCTATAATTACGTCGTGACTTCATGAGTCGGAGTTTTAAACGTCGTAACTTTCTAAAAGATAGTGCCGAGTGGCGAAACGCCGAGAATAGATTTAACCATGGTTAGCTTTTTACCTTTAATCCTTGAGCAGGGTTATCATAAAGTACCTCATGTTCTCGGCTCTCGGGGCCAAAAAGAAGAACATTTGGGTTTGACGAATGCTGAGGCACGAAACCCCGATGACATCTAATCACTGAGTTAAGAAACCTTACCTAGGTTTCAGTCTCGAGTGAAAAATTAAAATGAGTTCGTCGTTTTGTGACTCGGGCCGTGTGAATTCAAGGATTAAGGTATCCGACTTGCGAGATCCCAAAATAAAACCAAAGGATCGAACGTTCTTACAAAAGTGGACTTGTTTTGAAGGGAGAAAAATCATCGCTGCTTATTCGACAAGGTTGCATAGTTTTTTTTTTTTCAAATTTTCGGGTGGGAGGGGGGAAAATCAAAAGGACCTCTTTAGATTTCAAGTATCAAAGATTGAAAATTGTGAAGGATAAAAATAAAACAAGGGCGTCTCCAACAACCACCATGGGGTCAAGGGAGATCTGGATCATTGGATCAGAGAGAAGGTGAACGAGGGTCATCCAATAAAGGTGAAACCGGAGGTTGGGAAAGGTTAATTCCTAGCTGTCAAATCTAGATTTTCGATTGTCAGTCGTCAATCGAGGACAAGCATGAAAGGTAAGACTTTGAAACTTTGCCACTTCAACGATCTTGGTAGGTAGGAAAAGCTTGAACTGCCAAAGGATGAAATCACAAAGTCACGTCAGTCGTCCGATCTGATGGGAGGAGCAGAGGGATATTTTTTGTTGATCATGGTCACCTGGTGTTGACCACTTTGAGAGTTTTCACTCCGGGAGTTTTAAACCTTGTTGAATTGATACAACCCGGAGCCCCAGAGCACCAAAGTCTCGGAATTCCCGTCGACCGTTAGATTGAGGGAAGGACTTCAGGAGTGTTGCAAGCTGTCAGATCTAGCAGTGGTAAAAGGGTAGCAAAGTTCAGACTTCAGAACTTTGCCACTCTGATGATTAATAAGTATGTTACAGAGAAAAACCTCGAAGCATCAGAGCCTCGAGGTGTCGAATTCACAAAGTGTAAAGCCATAAGGTCACGCGGACCGTCGGATCTGGAGTTGTGATTGTGGATCGTCCATGTGGTTGATGACATGGCTTATGTCACGTGGCAAGGCCATTGTGTGGGGACACGTGTCACACAGATTTGGTACCTTTTTGACCCTTATCTATTTATTTTTGAGTGACACATGACACACGTGCCACGGGTCCACATCACCCTAGGTGATGTGAGCATGTCATGTCATCTCCGAGAGTATGTGACTCCGAGGGGTTTCCAGGTTTCTACCAATGAAAAAATTCGAAGCCCGAAGTCGCGAAGGCATGTAGACTGCTGATCTGAGTTTCCTTTTGGATCTTTTTTGATTGTCCAATTAATCCATGGCTAAACAGGGTAAGCACTTCGGAGGATTGTCACTCTGGGAAAGTGGAATACTTGGGAATGAAAATATCCTGAAGCACCAAATTTTTGAAGTGTGTGAGGAACGTTCATCCGAACGCTTGATTAAATATCGATCATCCGATTAATCTGTGGATGAATAGGGTAAGAAATTCGGAGGATTGTCACTCCGGGGAAGTGGAAGACTTGGGAATGAAAATATCCCAGAGCCCCGGAGCGCCGAATTTATGAATTGGTTGAGAGTCATCCATCTCAATGCTTGATTAAGTTGTAACCATGGATCTCATTGAAGCCTCCATATGGGGGTGGGATCGTCCATTCGATGAGAGATTAAATATCGACCATTCATTTTTCTAGTGGAATGATTGATGGATTCGATGAATCGTAACTCTGGGGGGAAACAAATGAAGGTTGAATTCTGGAGGACTTGATCCCAGCATTGGTTCCATGCTAAGGTAAAAAGGGCCTGGAAGTAAACCAACCCTCAGACTTAGTGTTCACGCAAGCTCCTATGTAGAAAAACATAGAGCATGACGCTAAAGGGTGATTAAACTGTGGTTTCAAGCCGTGGTCACGTGGAACTTGGTTTGAAGGAAGCATGTTGGTCCTTGGTTATGGAAGTATGTGAAGATCAAGGAAGAAAGGGAGAATGCTAACTTCACTGTTAAGCCCTAATGTTGGCTCATTACCCCTTAATTGGGGCATATTATATTAGTAATGTTATTTTATTTATGTCGGCTTTAGGCCATTAGTTGTAATTAAACCTCTTAGTCTCCTATATATACCAAGGAGACATTTTCATTTTGAATCATCTTGTACTTGAACATTTAAGTGGGGTAAAAGGAGGTTGCCCCATCAAAGAGGCTTATTATTTGAAATTATCTCTGTTTCAAGGCATTGAGTACTTTTCTTGAGGTTTTTCCATGCTATATTGATGTTTGGTTCTTAACATATGGTATCAGAGCTCAAGGTCTTGGGGTTTCGCTGCTACATCTGAGACACCGTGGAATTTTCTCTATAACTTGTTTTCTACAACGTTTCAGAATGAACCGCTTGGAGGGTATTTATTAAACGGATCAAGGTACGTTGGGTTCAAAATTTAGCTCCTGAGGCCTTATACTTTCAGAGATACAACCTGTACAAGATAGGGTTCTGGAATCATCCTTAAATGAGTCATTGAGGAATTTTCGCTATAAAAACGTTTCTATAATGTTTCAGACCCTGCACTCCAGAGACAATTTACAGAAATTAGTAATCTAGCTGTGGTAAAAATTTCAGCTTCTGGGTCATCTTAAATTTGTAGATACACCTTGTGTAAGATAGGGTATCTGACTAGTCCTATTGACTAGTCTCAAGAAGGTGTTCCAGGTAAAACAAGCATAACTTCTTGCTAGAGTATCCAA